>JAYXIM010052835.1:0-81937 GCA_037575425.1 Anastrepha fraterculus | reverse complement strand
TCTCTCTCTCAGCTCTATATCTATCCCGCATCTGACTGCGGCGAGCCTCACGTTCCGTTGACTATTTTTCATCTCTTGCTGAACGTAGTCTTCTGGCATCCACTGTACTACGACCTATGTTCGAACGACGACGTCTTCCAGCCATGACTTTATAATTTTTGTGAAAATTTACTCAGTTCTATATGTATGATTACCTATCCACAAATTGTCATATTATTAGTATGTGCCGCAGTTAAAAATATGTAAATACTTACCATTTAGAAACAAAAGATAATTACTGATGTAATATCTTGAAAAATATTTTTTTCAATTATATGCTGTAAAGAGTCATATACATAGATCTATATTAAAACAACAATGTATTTAAGGTATTTAATTGGTTAAGGATTAATGATGTACCTATTTGCTGAAATCACTTCGAAAATAAGCTATTAGTTGTCGTAAAAAGTAAATGACAAAAAATGTTATTGTATGGAATCGATAGCAAACTAAACGCGCTCCGAATCAATAAAAACTATTCAAAAACTGTATTTTAACACGTTCCCTGTCCCAATACAAAAATGCAAAATTGACCGACACGTCCAACAGCGTTTTTTGAATAATTAGTTTTTTTGTAGTCATAGCTTTATATAATACTAATAATTAAAAAAAAACGGATGTAGGGTATTTCTACCTGAAACACATATGGTCCATGAGCGTAGAGGGACATTTTTGCTTCTGCACGTTCATGAAACACATGTGGTTTATATACCCCCTGACGCACATATGGCTCAGGAACGTATCAGTGCTTATCAGGCGCACGTTTCCTGAACCATATGTGGCTCAGCAGACAGGGAACGTGTTGATTATGTGGGAATTACTAATATAGAACGTGAAAATAGCGTTTTATTTCGCTGTAAAATTGTATGTGCATATAATTACATGGAATTCAGTACATACATAGATACATATGTACATACGTCCGAAATGAAATAATGCGAGCGATTCGTAAATACATACATACATACGTCACCATACGATGTAATTCAACATTAATGAGGTGTGGTGAGATTATCGCTTAACGCCTGTTGCTTCATTCGGTTGACAGCGAACAAACACACAAACAGCTTTTTTTGAAAAAAGAGCTGCTTTTGTTTAAACAATTTTGGTTAAATAACAAATATATCAATTTTTTTTTGATGCAGAACGAAAGTAAATATTTCAAAGTTAAACTCTAAGAAAGTTTCATTTTAATTGGTTGATTCGTTTATGATTTATGGTCGTGAAAACAAAAAAATTATGTTTTTTTGCCACATTTTGACCGATTGCCACGCCCCCTTTATATATTTCTTCACATTATATAGATATAAACCTTCCTCTTCAATCAATCTATCTTTGAAAAACAACCGCATCAAAATCCGTTGCGTAGTTTTAAAGATTTAAGCGATTACGTGGACATAGGGACAGAAAAAGCGGCTTTGTTTTATAATATGTAGTGATAATAATTAAAAAAAACGGATGTAGGGTATTTCTACCTGAAACACATATGGTCCATGAGCGTAGAGGGACATTTTTGCTTCTGCACGTTCATGAAACACATGTGGTTTATATACCCCCTGACGCACATATGGCTCAGGAACGTATCAGTGCTTATCAGGGGCACGTTTCCTGAACCATATGTGGCTCAGCGGACAGGGAACGTGTTAATTATGTGGGATTTACTAATATAGAACGTGAAAATAGCGTTTTATTTCGCTTGTAAAACTAATAATTAAAAAAAACGGATGTAGGGTATTTCTACCTGAAACACATATGGTCCATGAGCGTAGAGGGACATTTTTGCTTCTGCACGTTCATGAAACACATGTGGCTTATATACCCCCTGACGCACATATGGCTCAGGAACGTATCAGTGCTTATCAGGCGCACGTTTCCTGAACCATATGTGGCTCAGCAGACAGGGAACGTGTTAATTATGTGGGAATTACTAATATAGAACGTGAAAATAGCGTTTTATTTCGCTGTAAAATTGTATGTGCATATAATTACATGGAATTCAGTACATACATAGATACATATATACATACGTCCGAAATGAAATAATGCGAGCGATTCGTAAATACATACATACATACGTCACCATACGATGTAATTCAACATTAATGAGGTGTGGTGAGATTATCGCTTAACGCCTGTTGCTTCATTCGGTTGACAGCGAACAAACACACAAACAGCTTTTTTTGGAAAAAGAGCTGCTTTTGTTTAAACAATTTTGGTTAAATAACAAATATATCAATTTTTTTTTTGATGCAGAACGAAAGTAAAAATTTAAAAGTTAAACTCTAAGAAAGTTTAATTTTAATTGGTTGATTCGTTTATGATTTATGGCCGTGAAAACAAAAAAATTATGTTTTTTTGCCACATTTTGACCGATTGCCACGCCCCCTTTATATATTTCTTTACATTATATAGATATAAACCTTCCTCTTCAATCAATCTATCTTTAAAAAAAAACCGCATCAAAATCCGTTGCGTTGTTTTAAAGATTTAAGCGATTACGTGGACATAGGGACAGAAAAAGCGGCTTTGTTTTATAATATGTAGTGATGTGCCATTAATTATTTCAATACTACTCCTATTTTATATCTTCCAACATAGGAGCGTAATGGCCATTTGTTATTGAAAAAATTTATTTTAGAATTTAAATAATTCTAGTTACACATAAGTCTTTAGTTAAATCTATTAATAGTTTCATTTTAAATTGCTATAACATTATAGTGTTTGAGGTATTTTAACCATATATAAAATTTTCATTTCATTGCTTAATACATTTACTTTAGAAAGTTCTAGTGCTTCTGCGGAACTTTAAAACGTACATTTTCTCCTTTTAGTTATTTAATTGACAATTGCTTGCCTTCTTTACTTAATATTATATAATATTAAAGAGTTTCAAATATTTTCTTCTGTCCATTGGATGCATACCTAATGTTTATTAGTTCTTCTTTAATTAATTAAATTTTATTTTGCAAATTTATTATTATTTCCGTTATAGAGTCTTCGCCCAAGCCGTTCCCAATATATCAAATGGTCTTTTTATTTTATTGGATCTGGAAGGTTTTAGGGCGTTTAGGATTTTAAAGGTCTGGATGGTTTCATGTTTTAGGATGGGATATAGGAAGTGATCGTAAGGGATTTGTTGGTCATCTCGTTATATGTCTCTGACAAAAATTGTTTGTATATTACTCTGTCAATGAGATGAATAAATCTGAATGTAGCGTCCTGTTTTTTCGCTTGTCCTTTATCTATCGTTACTAGCTGGGATTTGCTATAGTCTAAAATTTGTACATCCTAGGAGGAAGTTGCAATAATAATACAAAGGATAAAAATTGTGTATTGGTCCTTTTTTACCTAAAGGAAAAGGGGAGAAAAATATTTAATTTTTTAGTAGAGACTTGTGAATTGTTCGTCCCGATACTGTTTTAACCGTTGTCCTATGATTTTCAGAAACCGTCTCCTTTTTATACTTTACAGTTAACTTGGAACCTAATCTTTTATTTATTTTAACGTAAATGACTTCTCCGGGTGAGAGGTTCTTTTTTTCAGGTATATTTTTGTTATGGTATGTGAGATCTAGTTCTTGCTTTTTCTTAAGTAAGACAATATTATCCCGTCTTTGTTGTTCGAACTGTTGTGGGTCACTATAAACCTTTTTTCCAAAAAATGTGTCTATTGGTATGGAATTGTGTTTTTGTACTGATTTGAATAGAAGTCCTTCAAATGTTGTCGCTGTTTGATTTGCTTTCAGGCATCTCATGATTTCGAAAAGTGTTCTGTGAAATCTTTCTACTTGTCCATTACTTGTGCTACGGTAAGGCGGTGTGGTGTAACGGTCAATGGACATTTGATCTCTGAGTAAGGATGAGATTGAAGCGGAGTTAAGAGATTTTTGGAGTGTACTCCTTAAGAAACGATATATAAGGCCCATGGTATGAAAAATATGGGTAGTAAAATCGTGAATCACCGGAAGTGTACGCTGACGGAAGTAACGCGTTGCCCTTTTCTCTTTTGGTTTGTGTTTTTGATGGTTTATTTAGTTGGTAAGTGTTTATTTTAAATTTTACCAACGAAGACACAAACCACCACTTTCAATATTTGAATATTATCTGCGCAGCTCAATAGTGCAACAACAAACCATACAGCAGCTACTCAGTGTTTTTGCTACTACATTTCACTTCAAACTGTGCATGTGTAATTGTGCCTGGGAATATTTTGTTACAATGTAGAAACTACTCACAGTGTTTCGCTGCTACAATTGACATCAAACTGTGGCTCAACATCATAAATGACGCGTTGCCCTTTTCTCTTTTCGTTTGTGTTTTTGAAGGTTTATTTAGTTGGTAAGTGTTTATTTTAAATTTTACCAACGAAGACACAAACCACCACTTTCAATATTTGAATATTATCTGCGCAGCTCAATAGTGCAACAACAAACCATACAGCAGCTACTCAGTGTTTTTGCTACTACATTTCACCTCAAACTGTGCATGTGTAATTGTGCCTGCGAATGTTTTGTTACAATGGAGAAACTACTCAGAGTGTTTCGCTGCTACAATTGACATCAAACTGTGGCTCAACATCATAAATGACGCGTTGCCCTTTTCTCTTTTGGTTTGTGTTTTTTATGGTTTATTTAGTTGGTAAGTGTTTATTTTAAATTTTTCCAACGAAGACACAAACCACCACTTTGAATATTTGAATATTATCTGCGCAGCGCAATAGTGCAACAACAAACCATACAGCAGTACTCAGTGTTTTTGCTACTACATTTCACCTCAAAGTGTGCATGTGTAATTGTGCCTGCGAATGTTTTGTTACAATGGAGAAACTACTCAAAGTGTTTCGCTGCCACATTTGACATCAAACTGTGGCTCATCATCATAAATGTGAGGCTTACAAAGTATATTCACTAATTTTGCTAATAGCAAAATTGCATAGCTGGAAACATAAAACGCCTCTGTTAGCTATCCTACATAAAAGTAAATTTTGGTAACTGTGCATGTTAATTATTAATTGCGCAGTTACCGTGTAAAGCAAATTAAACTTTAGAACAGCCATTTTTCATACGTCGCCGGCCAAGGCATCCACACCAGAGCAGCAATAGAAACTTGGTTAAGAATTTGCGCTAGATAAGCTACGAGCCATTTCTGGTTCCATTTTGCAAAGACGCTACTACAGTGCACATCAAACAGTGGACGAGTAGGTAGCAGCACAACGTACCGGAAATTTTACCCAATGCACGTTTTAAATGAGTTTCTGCAGAGAATGTTAATTAACATGCAAGAGAATTCTGCGTTCTGTTGCATATAATTAACATTATCTGCTGCTAACCTTTCAAATCTCAATTTTACTAAAAATAGTTAACAGTAACATTTGCGCCTTCTCATCTCATTAAGGGGGAACACCACTGTAATTTTTATTTATATATTTAAATGAAGTTTTTTCCAGTAATATAGAAAAGGTCTTCATTTACTCCTTTTGCATATTAAATATATTTTTAAATATCACGGTAATCGTTCTTAAGGAGTAAACTCCAGTCGCGTGTCGGAGCTGACACACACACCTCTTTTTTCGTTATCAATTATTGAAAGTTTTGCTCTGATTGCTCTGGAAGGTATTACTTTCACCTGGGCATATTTAGAAAATGTCCCAATGGCGGTAAGAACTAATTTTTTTTTTCATGGAACATATCGCACCCTAAATAAAAAAGGGTCACAACTCAAAATGTACTTCTGCTCAAATATGAACAAGACGTTATCAATAAAACGGTCCGCGGATGACATATGGCAAAAATAAATTTTTTGTTTTTTGGTAGGACTGTTATAAGCTTACATGGCAAATTTCAGCGTGATATGTCACATAGTTTGTTTTCTGTGCTACTGTAAACAAGTCAAGCTCGAGTGTGGAAAATTTTGAGTTGTACCCCTTTTGTATTTAGGGTGCGATATGTGGATATGACCTATTTCGCCTAGGGGTTGTGGAATGGGGTCGGCTGAATCTGCGTTTTTGTTAGATGTCCATCGTATTTCTGTGCACGACAAGTTGAACATATTTTTACGAACTGTTCAATTTTCGCATGCATTCTTGGGAAGCAGAGTTTGGGCTTTATTTTCACCGCTATTTCTATGAGCTCGCTGATGCTCTTCGATGATAATTTGTTCCTGTGAAGTATCTGACGTGACATCTTTAAAAAGCGTTTGAGTATAATGAATTTTAATATTACTAAAGTGGAATGGGAATATTTCTGGGATTTTGCCCATCAGACTCTCTGGTGCACAGTGCTTTTAAAAATGTCTATGATGTCTTGGTCAGAATGTGAAAACTTGGAAATGGTAGCTGGAATGTACAGCTGTCTTCGTCCCCAATCATAAGGAATAGCAGGTTCTTGAAAGTATTTATGGGGTCTTCAGTGGCAGGTAAAAGAAGGTGAGAGGAGCTTTCGTTGCTATAATCTGCAGTTCTAAGTGTATTAATATCAGTTTGTGGGGGTCTGGATAATGCTTCTGGGACGAAGTTTTTTCTGCCGGGCTTATACTTCATCTCGTATTTGTATTCCTCGAAGATGAACTACCACCTTTTAATTTTTCCTTTGTGGTTTTTGTTACTTAGTGCAAAGTTCAGTGGTTGGTGATCTGTGAAGATTACAACTTTGGCGGATCCATATATAGTAGGTAGTTTCTTAAGGAGCTGAGAGCCCAATTATTTCCGGCATTTCTTTTTCATTTGCCGCATAATTTTCCGTTATTTTATTGAGTGATCTGGATATGAATGTTACAAGTTTTTCAGATTGCTCAAGTACGGCACCCAGGGCATAGTTTGAAATCGGGATATGATATTATTGACAGTCATGGAGTTTTTATCGAACCCAACTGGCTTTTTGCTGTATGAATTTTGGGACACGTGTCCATCTTCCGCTCTCAAAAGCGTGGTCAGGGGTTTTGCTAGCTTAGCATAATCTCTGATGAAGCGTCGATAATAGCCAGATAGGCCAAGGAAAGGTCTTAAGTCTTTCAAAGTTTTTGGGCAAGGGAATTCCTGAATTGCCTTTACATTCGCATTGGTTTTTGTTCCTGTGGGAGAGACAATGAAACTTAGAAATTGCACTTCTTTCTTGAAAAACTCACATTTGCTTTTTTGCGCGTGGAAAATCTTACCTTCATTCTGAAGGTGGCTTTGTTCGTCTTTGCTGAAAACTATAATGTCATCAATGTAAACATAACAAAATTTTCTCTATATGGTCTCTTAATGTCATCTAGCGTTCTTTGAAAGATTGCTGGAGCGTTTTTCAGTCCGAAAGTAAGGCGCGCGAATTCATATTTCCCTTTGTTGGCCAAAAAGGCCACCTTCGCGATGTCAGAGAATCTGTCGAGGGAATCTGATGGAAGCCACTTCTCAAGTCAAGGACAGAAAAATATTTACCTCGTTGATTTCTGGATGGGGTATTTATCTGCTATTGTCAAAATATTCAATTTCCTGTGGTCTATAACCATTCTGTATTTCTTTAGTCCTGACGCGTAATATATAATAATTTTTTTTTATTTATATTTTTTTTTTTATAATTTTCTGAACCGCATCTTCGAATTATATTATTGGAGTTTACTCCTTAAGAAACGATATATAAGGCCCATGGTATGAAAAATATGGGTAGTAAAATCGTAAATCACCGGAAGTGTACGCTGATGGAAGTGACGCGTTGCCCTTTTCTCTTTTGGTTTGGGTTTTTGATGGTTTATTTAGTTGGTAAATGTTTATTTTAAATTTTTCCAACGAAGACACAAGCCACCACTTTCAATATTTGAATATTATCTGCGCAGCGCAATAGTGCAACCACAAACCATACAGCAGTACTCAGTGTTTTTGCTACTACATTTCACCTCAAAGTGTGCATGTGTAATTGTGCCTGCGAATGTTTTGTTACAATGGAGAAACTACTCAGAGTGTTTCGCTGCTACATTTGACATCAAACTGTGGCTCATCATCATAAATGTGTGGCTTACAAAGTATATTCACTAATAGCAAAATTGCATAGCTGGAAACATAAAACGCCTCTGTTAGCTATCCTACATAAAAGTAAATTTTGGTAACTGTGCATGTTAATTATTAATTGCGCAGTTACCGTGTAAAGTAAATTAAACTTTAGAACAGCCATTTTTCATACGTCGCCGGCCAAGGCATCCACACCAGAGGAGCAATAGAAACTTGGTTAAGAATTTGCGCTAGCTAAGCTACGAACCATTTCTGGTTCCATTTTGCAAAGACGCTACTACAGTGCACATCAAACAGTGGACGAGTAGGTAGCAGCACAACGTACCGGAAAATTTACCAAAGGGAACACCACTGTGATTTTTACTTATATATTTAAATTAATTTTTTTCCAGTAATATAGAAAAGGTCTTCATTTACTCCTTTTGCATATTAAATATATTTTTAAATATCACGGTAATCGTTTTTAAGGAGTAAACTCCAGTCGCGTGTCGGAGATGACACACACATCTCTTTTTTATTGGCTGTATAAGTCAGATATTTATATATATTTTTTCTTATAATTCTCTGGAGGTTCCCTTCGGTGGTGAATCGCAGAGAATGTTCTTCGGTATAAGCTAGAAGGTCCTCCAGAAGGTGGTGAATCGGAGCTTGAATTTTATTAGCTGTACAAGCCAAATATTTTTATTATTGTAAATAAATATTCCTATATTAATAAGTTCTCCTATTTTCGATTTTTTTTGGTTACAATTTTACTTCACTATTTTTAAGTAAGCTGTCGAGGATTAAATTTTCAACTTATTTTCTTTTTAATTCACTTTGCTTTTCCAGATAAATTCAGTAACTCAATTAACTTTTCATTTTTTCCTCGGTTACACTTTTCCAATAATTTTCTGTACTTTTTAATTATATATAATATAATTCTTACTATTAATAATAATATTTTCAATACTATCTGTACTCTATGCACTTCCCGGAGGTGAATCCGGATTTTTTTTCGCACAACACTTTCAGCACTATTTAATTGCGAACTTTTAAACCGGTCCCTGCTCGGGCGCCAATTAAAGTTTCATTTGTAAAACTTAGTTTTTAAAAAGCTGGCTGACTCTCGTCCGCTTTTATTTTTATTCAATTGAATCCAACTTAAGATTAATAACAATTATTTCTTTAACTTAAAATTATACATATCTACGTCACGTTGAATTTGCCTGTGCCCTCTTTATGGATTATTGCTGACTTCGATTTTAGGCAATTGCTGCTAACTGTTGTTTACTTTGGTTGCTCGTGCGAAGTTCTTGGCCGCTGCTAATGGTGAACCACGTGCCCAAAACGTGTCCCGCTCAAAATTCCATGCGTTCCCGTCATTGAGACTTCTTTACACATGAACGTTCTCTTTAGATACGCCAGCGAAAATGAAAATAAAGCAAAAATAAGAACGCCTATCAGCTAAACTAGCTCTCGAATCGGCAGCAGCAACACCATACAGCACTTACCACTCGTTTAGCGACTTTCCAATGTCAACGGCTGTAATTGGAATTGATTTGGGTCAAAAACCTCACCCGAAATGCAATTTCAGGACGCGGTGAATAAATAAATACAAGGTGAAGTCCAAAATAAACAAGACTGAGCTAAAATAGGAGCGACAAAAGCTTTGTTCTGATAACTTCGAGTTTATATATTCAAAATACACCCCTCGATGCCCTATTTTGTGTGATCTAAAGCTTGTCGAAAGAGTGTTTCAGGTCATTAACCGGAATGTCCTTGAGGATGTCCGTACAAGCCTTTTGATGGCCTCTACGGATGCAAAACGATTTTCCTTCATGGCCAAATGCAATTTTCCGAATAGGTGGAAGTCACAAGGAGCCATATCAGGCAAATACGGCAATTTTTTGGGTGGTGGCTCGTCTGGGGACTTCCATTCGGCACTTTGACACTTAGTTTCACGTTCATGTTGGAGACACCACGTTTCACCACCAGGTAAAATGTTGTGAAGGAAGTTCTCGTCTTTTCTCGCCTCCATAATGAGGTCTTTCGAATGTTGAATTTTGAGCAATTTTTGGTCCTCATTTAACTTGTGTGAAATGAAACGTGCATAGATCCTTTAAGCCCAAATGATCAGTTAGAATACGATATATCGATGTTTAGGAGATATTCAACTCCGATTCCATGAATTTCAACTATGATTTCTGTTCATTTTTGATAAATTTACGAACAATTTCGACAGAGTTTTAGGTGATTACTGATTCTGGGCGGCCCGATGTTCATTGTCATTTATGTCCTCACAACCATCTCTGAAATGTATTAAACAATCATGAACAAATTAAACAATCATGAACTCTGGCACAAGATAGACAATCATCGCCATAAACCTCTTTTCATCAATTCCAATGTTTTGGCAAACATTTTACCGATTTGAACCAAAATGTGATGTTAGATCTTTGTTCGAAACTCATTTTTGTACCGATGATACTAACATACTGACACTTTAGACGCAATAACTTCGTTTCAACCGAACCGAATGTCACCAAGTGGAAGTGGAAAGCAAGCTTGTTAGCAATGTAACTTCCAACGCATTACCTCATTAAAAAGATGGCGTCATCAGAAACATTTTTATAACGGCTGTCTTTTGAAGTGAATACTTCTTTAGAATCGTTGGGAGTGATTTGAGACTCGATGAAACGAAAAAGCGACACTACGAAGCGTTATATGTTGATATACGTATGTATATGTGTGTGGCTGCGTACTGCTGAGCCACGCTAGTATAGTGAGTATTGTAGTATGTATACTACACTGCCTATTACTTGCTTCGGTGTTTAGTTCAAGCGTCATACGTATGTATGTTTGTAAGTATGCTAGTACGTATGTGTGCGCGCCTGCGTATTACGGAGCCACGGTGAGCGAGAAGGCATTATGTATACCTATACTACACTACCTAATACTTGTTTAGACCAAACGCCCTACGAATGTTTGTGTGTATGTTAGTACGTCTGTGTAATATACGCGTTACGATGCTCATAATAGCAACCGCGTGTGCTGCATTGCGTCCGTATTTTTATATTCGTAAATATTTTCATTTTTAAATATTTACCGCAATTGCAGGCGGTGTTGCAATATACCACAATCAAAAAGACGGTGGTCGTATTGTAACTCCACAGATAGATCTGAATGCACAGCAACTAGAATCACTGTCTGTTCAGCTCTCTAAAGTGGGAGAAATATGTGCATGCGAAACCAGATTGAGCAATGGAAAAACAGTATTAATTGTTGCAATTTATATTTCACCGAATCAATCAATAAATAGCATCACGGAATTCATTCACGAAAATTTAATAAAGTATGCACCAGAAGTATAGCGGATACTTAGAAAAGATTTCGATAAAGTTCCAATGATTTTAAGTGGCGATTTTAGCGTAAATTTTGCATTGGACACAGCGGTTCCTTTAATTGACTTTCTCAATACAACATTCAATTTAAAAATGTGTAACAATCGCACTGAATCGACAACACGATCAAAAACAACAATTGACGCTTTATTTCAAAGATATGTTCACAACATCGAAATCAAAGCATTTGTATCATATTTTAGCTATCATAAGCCACTCGTATCATTTGTTGAAATTGAAAACATTGAGGATGAATAATAATAAAATGAAGAAAATAAAATATGAACTTTATAGCAATATTATAATGAACCTATAATTATCCCGCTCCTAATGCTGCTTTCGTCTCATTCTCTCTCAGTTTGTTTTACGGAAGGTTTCACTTCTATCGCGTCTAACCGTTAGACTGGTATTTGTTTTTTTTTTTTGGACTTCACCTTGTACATCAGAGCACCTATTATTTTTTTATATGGATAGACTTTAGTTTCGCTTACGTTTTCACTTTCTGGTTGTTCCAATCTTCAATTTAGTTCCATTGGAGCTTGAATGGGCTTGCACTGCTCCATAACGAATCGTGTTAAAATCTCCTTGGTATATTTCTGTTTAGATCCTGATGGAATTCTATTCCTAAACGTGTTTTAACAGGGCCAGTGTCCTTTATTTTATCTCAGCTAGGGACTGCTGCAACAACTGTTCAGCATTTGATACTATCAACAAATCATCGATGTAAATCGTAATTAGCATTATCATCTAACTTTTTGTAAAACAAACATGGATCATGGTTCGATGGTGTTTAGCCATAAGCTTCTGATACCATTGCTAACCAGACTGACAAAGACCACATATAGATTTTCTAAGTCTACATACCGTCTTATTACAGCTTTTCAGTAGCTTTTGCCATATCTGGGTCGTGCTCTAGATGCGTTTTGCTTTCGGAGCCTGTGTTGATTAAGACTCTCTTAATGTTACCTTCTTTAGCACCACATCAAGATTTTCAGGTATCTCCATGTAGACATCTTCATCAAGATCGACTTTCAAATACGCTGTAATCGCATATGTATGTCTACATAAATGGTAATTTGGTCGCACACCAAATTCAATTATAATTATCAGTGCATTGTCGCTTCTCCGGCGACCCCAAACGATACACTTTGGCTTCTTAGGAATATCCAATGAAAATACATGCTTTTGAGCGAAAGTCAAATCTGTTGTTTGCTTTTTCCCTTATCAAAACTGTTGAAATAATTTGTCCATTTTAGTTACATGGCAACTTTATTTCGTTCTCTTTAGACCTTCTGTCCTCCAGTCTTTTCTTAAGCTTTTGCATGCAAGTAGGCTTTGCATTTCTTTCTTGCGTTTTGCTGTTACAAATAAATACTGAATTGTTCTTTCACACGAAATAACGCGTTTTATTCAAAAGGTTATGGGCCCAGATCCCATAGGTCGCGCGAAAATTTCTAAAGATCAATAATTGTTTCATATTAATAACACTGCCCTGCAAATTTCAATTTTTCTGATGCGAATAAGATGTGACCTAGTGTTCCCGAAGGGAATTTTTGCGCTGAGCACGAATCCGAGTTCAAAAATTTTCCATCACGTCAGGTTTTCGAGAAAAAGGGGGTTGAACCCCCTAAAAATAGCGTATTTGGCCATTTTTCAAAAATTGTGGAGCAGAACCCTGACGTGCTACGATCTTCGTTATTGTCAGTAATTGAAGGTTGAACTTTGCTCTTTGAAATAAGCCCAAACCCAAATTGTTCGCATGCACCCTTAGAGTAGGGGGTGTACTTATGTCTACGGGGGTAGGGAAAAAAATGAACATAGGAACTTATCTACACCCAACATAAGATATAATGAAAAGTGCAGTGTTCCTAAGGTATTTAGATTACAAACCTGTAGTCAGATTCCCAAAATTCAGAATGGCGGAAGAAAAACCGGCGATACACGGGTACTTTTTTATGTATTTTATCAGGTGTGCGGTCGTGTGTCAGACGATGTATTAGATTTGAAAATTTGAATTTGATTTTTTTTATTTCTTTTTAAATGGAATCTTTGACTTCAGAAAGTGACATCAAAATTGAAAAACTGCAAGATAGCTCACAGTGGCTGACATGGAAGTTTCAAATGGTACAAATTTTGGAAGCTGGTGATATGTATGGTGTGGTCAACGGAGAAGAGCTATTGCCCAGGACAGGTGTGCAAGAACAAAAGAATTGGCGTAAAATTGATGCTAGAGCTCGCCGGACAATAAGTACAGCATTGGGAAAACAACCGCTTAGGCAGATTCTTAACTGTGCTTGTTCGAAGAGTATGTGGGATACACTCAAAAGTGTATACGAGCAAACATCAACAGCGAGTGTTTTGTTTTTGCTGCAGAAGTATTACAGTTATGCAAAAGATACAGAAGATGATATTGCGACTTTTTTGTCGAAGTTAATGGAAATTATACAGAATTTTCGTGTTCAGGGCGAAACCATATCAGACTCGATGATTATGACAAACATTTTAAGTTCGTTGCCCGCGGAATACAATCATTTCCATAGTGCTTGGGAATCGGTGCGTTCATCTGATCAGAATTTGAACACCTTGAGAGCCAGACTGATGGCTGAAGAAATTCGTTTGAGCACTCAAGAAAAAAATAAAGTAGAGGCGTTCGTAGTCAGGCATCAGAATCGGCAAAATACGAATAAGCAACAAAGTAAAAGCAGCCGAACAACAACAAAAGGCGCATGTTTTAAATGTGGTTCTAAAGAACATTTTAAACGGGACTGTCCGCAAATGGCAAAATCCGCAAAGAATGAGACTCAACGTAAAAATGTCGAAGCGCTGGTGTGTGGAGCAAGTGTAAAGGGTAAGCAAGACAGCTGGGTACTTGATTCGGGTGCAACCGATCACATGAGCAAGCAACGAGATTGGTTCACTACGCTTGAACAGTACAATGATATTGTCAAAGTTGGCGATGGGCGTGCTATTAAAGCAGCAGGAAAAGGTGACATCAATGTTTTAGTTAATGACGGTCAAGAATGGGTGCAGAAAGTTTTGATAAATGTGCTTTACGTGCCGGACATTACATATAATTTGTTTTCAAAAACAAAGGCGCTAGATCGTGGTTTTCATTTTCGATCGGATAGCGGTAACTGAAAATTCGTTAGAAAAGACGGAAGTACTGTTTCAAATGCTGATCAAGGTTCCGGAAATTAGCATGGTAAATATTTCGGTAAGTGAGAAGTTAGCTTTGCGTACGTGGCATAATCGACTGGGTCATCAGAATTCGACACATGTTAGGCAGTTCCTCAAGCGCTCCAATGTAGATTTCATTGAAGAGGAATTTACGTGCGAAGGATGCATACGGGGCAAGCAACATAGAGGCAGCTTTAAATCGCGTGAAGTGAAGTCGAAAGGCTGTGGATAACTCTGAAAAATCGATCAGGCGGGGCTAGATATTTTCTACTTATTAAAGATGACTCTTCACATCTACGTTTCATGTATTTCATGAAAGAAAAATCAGAAGCACCTGGTGTTATCAAAAGTTTTTTGATGCAAGCTGAGAAAATGGATCAAAAAATGATCAAGCGAATGCGGACAGACAATGGGCTTGGGTTTGTCAATGATGAGTTGAAGATTACGTCCATTTACCTAAGGAAAAGCGGCGCAAGTCGGATGCAAAATCGTGGAAGGGAATTTTCATCGGGTATGCTGACAATCACAAAGCTATTAGAGTTCGGAACCCAAAACATCAAAAAGTTGAAATTTCATGTGATGTGCAATTCCTTCCGGATACAGTGACTTTTAAATTGCAAACAGATAAAATGCAAGAAAAACGCTTTGAAAACTTGCATGACGCTGAGAACTGTCAAGAAGAAGACACACAAGATAACGACGTTGAATTTATTGACAACGATGATGCGGTAAATGTAAGCAACAAGAAAAACAACGATAGAAGTTGTATAGCTAGTCGTCTACACAGCTGAACAATTGCACAACATACGGCGGCTATTATGATATGTCAGGAGCCTAAATCAATTGCAGAGGCTATGCAGTCTAATGAACGCGAAAAATGGCAGCAAGCTATGGATGATGAATTTGACTCATTGATCGAAAATGGAACATGGACACTGGTTGCAAAAACTTCAAATCAGGAAATCATTGACAACAAGTGGGTTTATAAACTCAAACAAGATACTGAAAGGAAAGTTGAACGCTACAAACCACGTTTGGTTGCACGGGGTTTTACCCAAGAGTATGGCTTTGACTACGAATAAACTTTTAGTCCAGTGGCAAGATTTACTTCTATTCGATGCATTTTGGCTATGGCAGCAGTTCGTAAAATGCATCTTATGCAGTTTGACGTAAAGACGGCAGTTTTGTATGGCGACCTTAGCGAAAACGTTTTTATGCAACAGCCGTAAGGGTATGACGACGGAAGTGGCCGTGTATGCAAACTGGCAAAAAGTTTATACGGACTCAAGGAAGCGGCACGCTGCTGGAATAAAACATTTACAGATTTTCTTCAACATTTTGAGCTCAAGATGTCAAATTACAATCTATGTGTTTTTTCGCGCAATACTGAAGATGGGTGTTTGATTTTGGTAATCTACGTTGATAATGGTCTAGTTGCAGCAACAAATAGCGAGCTCATTACGGAGCTCATGAAGCATCTACAACAAGAATAACAACGATAGAAGTTGTATAGCTAGTCGTCTACACAGCTGAACAACTGCACAACATACGGCGGCTATTATGATATGTCAGGAGCCTAAATCAATTGCGGAGGCTATGCAGTCTAATGAACGTGAAAAATGGCAGCAAGCTATGGATGATGAACTTGACTCATGGATCGAAAATGGAACGTGGACACTGGTTGCAAAAACTTCAAATCAGGAAATCATTGACAACAAGTGGGTTTATAAACTCAAACAAGATACTGAAAGGAAAGTTGAACGCTACAAACCACGTTTGGTTGCACGGGGTTTTACCCAAGAGTATGGCTTTGACTACGAATAAACTTTTAGTCCAGTGGCAAGATTTACTTCTATTCGATGCATTTTGGCTATGGCAGCAGTTCGTAAAATGCATCTTATGCAGTTTGACGTAAAGACGGCATTTTTGTATGGCGACCTTAGCGAAAACGTTTTTATGCAACAGCCGTAAGGGTATGACGACGGAAGTGGCCGTGTATGCAAACTGGCAAAAAGTTTATACGGACTCAAGGAAGCGGCACGCTGCTGGAATAAAACATTTACAGATTTTCTTCAACATTTTGAGCTCAAGATGTCAAATTACAATCTATGTGTTTTTTCGCGCAATACTGAAGATGGGTGTTTGATTTTGGTAATCTACGTTGATGATGGTCTAGTTGCAGCAACAAATAGCGAGCTCATTACGGAGCTCATGAAGCATCTACAGGAAGAATTTAAAGTAAAATTCTTCGGGGCAAAGTTCTTTTGAGGGCTTGAAATTTACCGCGACGCTGATGGTTCAATTTTCATCGGTCAAAATGCTTATGCCAACAAGGTAATTGCAAGGTTTAATATGCAAAATTCTTCTTTTGTAGTCACACAATTTGAGCGATTTTGACAATGATGGTGGTCTGACAAAGTTTCCTTATAGAGAGGCAGTCGGGAGTCTTATGTATCTGGCGGTGGGTACAAGGCCGGATATAGCCTTCGCTGTGTCAAACGTGAGTCGGTATATTGAAAAGCCGACGGCAGCGCACGTTAAAGCAGTGAAACGTATACTGAGGTAGCTCAATGGAACGATGAGCATGGGTAAATTTTATAAAATTTGCAGCGATCTTGAATTACGTGGTTATAGCGATGCAGACTACGCGGGTGATATTCAAACGCGAAGGTCAACATCAGGATTTGTATTCATGGTCGGCGATAGCATAGTGAGTTGGTGCTCAGAACGTCAGAAATGCGTATCTTTATCGACTACAGAGAGTTGAGAAGTATATTCAAATAGAATAAAATTTCATTTTCTTCTAGTGCAATGCAGCGTTTATTTGGATGTGAACTTTTTGTGCTTTGTTGTGCTCGGCAGTTTCGTGCGAGATGCTCATTTTTGACGCACCTACGCACGTTCTGGGTTAGTCTTTCGCCTTTTGTTTCACATTACAAACTTCTTAAAATGCCCTTATTTAAGAACTTACAGCAGCTGCTTTAGGTTTGCTGGATTTCTGGATTTTTACCCGTAGAACAGGCAAACTATAAATAAGCAGGGTTGCCAGTAAATTGTCGGCATCGCTCACATTTATTTTCTTTAGTTTGCTAACCGCATGGAAAAACTGGTTGAGATGTTTGCGTACATGGTCGTTTTTTTTCAAACCTGCAAGTGCTCTTCGTTTTAGTAGGGTGGCTTTCGCGCAGATCTTTTATTCCGAAAGGTGGACTGTAGCTTCATCCACATTTCGTGTGAGGTTTCGCAGTCGGCGTAGCTCTACAAATTCGCTTATATCAGTATTCCCCGCATGTGCAGCTTCCAAGTGCCATAGCTATCAGCAGCAATCCTTACAGATCGCTCGACCATAATTACTCTTCGTAAGAATACTGTGATTTGCCGATTTACAAGAATAATTATATTTCAGAATTAAGGAAATAAACTTTATTGAAAAATCCACTATCGCTTTGTTTTATCCTTTAAAATTTTACAGCTTGGCCACTCGTTTGTGATAAATATTAATGCAATATGTTACCATCGTCTCTGCTGGTACTGGGTTGTGGATTTTCTGGATTGACTATGGGTAATTCACTTGGCCTAAAGGAATTCGTCGATGATGATTCGTCTCCAATATTGGGGACTGCATTTCTCAAAGCCTTCTGTCGAGCCCTACACTTTCGATCGCGTTGTGCTGCTATTTGCGCTAGTGATTTTTCTTGATTCGACAATTTTTTTCGAGCTCTGTATTCTCGTGCACGTTCAGCAGGGGTTTTTGGCATATTGAAGTCTATAACAAATAGTAATACCGAATTGGAAATCAACAATATTTTTTATGGTCATCCAATACAATAATATTACTATTATAAAATTATACTAACAAATACTCAAATTAGTGATGTCAAATCGGGTATAGTAAGGCACAGCAGTTTTTCCTCAACAGTACCTGTGAACTGTGTTAGATAGATCTTTCATAATCACAATATACTGATACTAAATTTCTTCATATAGATACTTAATTTGACATAGTATATTTATAAAAATTTACAGGTTTTAATACATACCTGTTCTAATTGGAAAATAATTTGCAATTTTTAACTTCACTTTCACTGAATATATATTTAAATATTAAATATTATTTGAGTTGAGTTTAAAATTTCGAATTGGCATCGCTTGACTGGACAGCTATATTTGGACACTCTAATATGCTCTCCTTGCGGCCGACGCCTTCATCGATAAGTTGATACTGCACTGTGTGGTGGACTATAAACGCTACACCACCACCACTGTCTCGCTCGTGCATGTTGTAGCCATTCCTGCTTATCCGGGAGGAGCTAGCGTGCAGTTTTGTCCCTTGGACCGCAGCTATTTTGATTGCATGTGGGTTCATGAAGTTGACTACCTCATCTCTTTTCCTCATGTGTTCGTTGCAATTGAGTTGGATAAGCTTGATGTTCCCCGGGAGGACTGTTGTAACGCTTGGCTCCGTCATATTGGAGGATGTAGCCTTGAGGCAGGGGTCGCCTGATGCCTGGAGCAACACGTGGTCACATACCGTGTGGACCACTCCCTATGTGTCTTAAGGTCTGAGCAGGTCTTAAGATGGCACCACCCGCTGCACTTATTACACCTAACCGAGGTGGAGTTCGCGTGGAGCCGTTTGTGGCAGATGAAGCAGTAGAATACCTCTGGTCCAGGGTAGGGTTCCGTACCAGCCCTGACGAGAAGTATATGGAGTAGACTTGCTGCGTAGGTTTGCTCCTCTGACGATAGACGATAGCCCCGTCTAGTGCACCGTACCTGGCGAGTTCTGCCTCGCCATCTGCTGTTGCCATCAAGGCGAAGTCATGTTTTTTTGTTGGTATATTATTCGTTCGGTATTGTTGCCAGGCGCTAGTTGATGGATTGCCAACGGCGTTTTGCTATACCTTTGAATTATATATACAGTGATCAACAAAAGTCTTGTCACAGCAAAATACTTCCACTTAAACATTATTTTTTGTCCACTTACAGGGTTTGATTGAAAAGTAATGAGCCTTATTTTTTTTAAGCAGTTTTATTCAACCTTTTGGCTTATACAACAAATATTCTTCAAAATAGGACCCTTGAGCGTCAATACACGCTGGTAGCGGTCTTTCCACAGGAAACATTTTTTAAACTCATCAGCCGGAATCGCGTTCAATTCGGCTGTCACAATTTTTTGGATCGCCTCGATGGAGTCGAAACGCTTCCCCTTTAGCTTTTTTTTCAGGCGCGGGAACAAGAAGAAGGCCGGAGGGGACAGGTCAGGGCAGTAGGGAGGATGGGGAAGCACTGGAACCCCCATCTTGGCCAATGCAGAGGTGCAGAGGAAGGCGGTGTGCGCCGGCGCATTGTTGTGATGAAGGGTCCAATTGTTGACGAAGTCGGGGCGAACCCGGGCGACGCGATTTTCAGCCGAAGGAGCACTTCTTTGTAAAATGCCGCGTTTACAGTGCTTCCTGGATGTACAAACTGTTTAGCTTTACTCAAAATTTGATCGAGTAACGTTGCTCCAACGATCGCTGCATTTTCACCACTGCAAAATCCTAACACACTTTTAAAACAGCTTTCACGCGCGGAGCGATGTTGACTGCACTGCTGTTGCCAGCGAACTGAGACCGGTCACTAGTTAAAGGGGAAGGTGGAAGGCTTGGCAGACGCGCGGGAAGGCTCATTACTTTTCAATCAATCCCTGTATGAAATGATTTTTATTCACGAAAAAACTCGCTAGACAGAAAGATACGAGGTGTGTTCAAAAAGTATCGCGAATTTAGAGTTTTCGCAGGTTACGTATATTCGAATTTCGATTTTTTTGTGGCGATATGTTGGTACTCATGTATCTCACTCATGCCAACGAGTTCGACCATTTTGAATGTTCAGTTAATTGTTGACAGCTGCTTTGCTTGCACGTATCTCGGCTCGTCTTCGACTCTTACCTATTCAAAAAGATGGATCAAGGAACCTATATAAAAATTTGTGTGAAAAACGAAATTAAGTATTCGGATGCATTCCGAATGTTGACTCTGTCATACGGAGAAGCTTCTTTGGACCAAAGCAACGTTTATCGGTGGTACAAAATGTTCTCAGAAGGCCGAGAAGATGTGAACGCCGAAAAGCGTGCCGGACGGCCGAGTACTTCAGCAACAGACAAAAAATTGGGGAAGTGAAGAAAATGGTATTGGCCAATCGGCGAATCACCGTTAGAGAAATTGCTGAGGACCTGGACATATCGATTAGCTCGTACCATTCGATTTTTTTCAATGATTTGAGCATGAGACGGGTCCCCGCAAAATTCGTACCAAAACTGCTCAATTTCAACCAAAAGCAGCATCGCATGAACACTGCTAATGAGATGTTGGACTCTGTCCGTGACGACCCAAATTTGCTCCAGAGGGATGTGAAAACCAAAGCTCAATTATCTCAATGGAAGCTGCCGCATGAACCAAGACCGAAAAAAGCGCGCCAAGTTCAGTCGAATGCAAAAGTTTTGGTTACCGTTTTCATCGATTGCATGGGCATTGTGCATCATGAGTTCTTGCCACAGGGTAAAACGGTCAAAAGGGAATATTACCTGCTAGTAATGCGCAATTTGCGCGAAGCAATCCGCCAGAAACACGAGGATATGTGGAAGAATAAAAATTGGTTCTTGCATCACAATAACGCCCCTGCTCACACATCATTGCTTGTGCACGACTTTTTGGCCAAAAACAACACACTAATAATGCTACAGCCACCGTTTTCCCGAGATCTGCCCCCTGTGACTTTTTCTTCTTCCCGAAACTGAAGAAACTCATGAAAGGACGACGCTACGCTACGATTGACGAGATAAAGACGGTTCCGAAAGAGGAGATAAACAAAATAAAAAAAAGATTTTTTGAAGTGCTTCGAAGATTGAAAAAAACCTTGGCACAAGGGCATAATATATCATGGGGATTACTTTGAAGGGGACAAAATTGATATTAACGAATAAATCAATAACTTTTGAAAAAAACACAAAATTCGCGATACTTTTTGAACACTCCTCATACATTATCTATTATATTCCCTTCAACTAATTTCCTCCTATTTCTGGTCTTGATATTGTTCGGCAAATGGAGGGACGAACAGTTTCAAGCTGACTCCGAACGATAAATTTTTTGTTTCCGTTCGAGCTGTGACCGCTAATTACAAAAAAGGTTCACCAAGACCAAAACCTACGTTCTCTCTGAATTCCGAATGGTGGTCACGCACCAACTCATTCGGCGACGGGTTTCGCTGAAGTGCCTTCAATTATTGCGAAGTTTGCTTAATTTCTTTGTAAAATGAGCAGAAAAAAGTGAAACCACCGAATCTCAGCGCGAAATAATACTATATTTGCACAATCGGGGCAACTCATACGTCGAGATTAGTGAAATGATGAACAGAAGCCGCTACATCGTACGAGGCATTCATCGCAGCGAAAGTAAATGAAGAGATGGGAAAGAATAATCATCCAATAAGGGTCCGGAGAGCATTGCATAAGGAGAACTACAATTATCATACGGCTGGACGCAAACCTCTCATATCACAAGTGAACCAAAACAAGCGTTTAGCCTATGCTAAGACGTTTCTAGACAAGCCAAGTCACTTTTGGGACAATGTACTCTTCTCGGATGAAAGCAAATTCAACATCTTTCAATCTGATGGACGGCAAACTGTGTGGAGAAAACCTAACACTGTCTGATCTATACCTAACTGAAAATTTGTTGGCTATATGGTAGATGGGCACGCTATGAATCGTGCTATATGAACAAAAGCAGAGTTGAAGGTGGTACTGGTGGAGGAATGGCCACCAAAAAATTGGTTTCATTGTCTTGGCGACAAAATATTAATTTGTTTATATTTTACTATTTTGCTATTGTTTTTCTTTTGTCTTTTAGTGAAGTTTGCCAATACTCTGGTTTCGTTATAATAAGTAGCTTTTTTTCCTTTTATAATTATTGTTAATTAATTATTACAGATAATAAAATTAATTAAAGGGAATTAATAGATAATGTGTTCTGCCACCAAGTTTTTTTGGCAGCTATTAATTTTAAAATTAATTAAAACACTTTTATTTTCATAAAACTTTAAAATTTATTTTCCGATTTAAGATTTACGCGATCGTGTGATTGTTGTTCTTTTTACAATTGCTAAGGTTCACCGATCCCAGTTGATGTCGAAATTCAAGTCTCGAAGTGTTTGCTTAGCACAGCTTATATATAATATATGTATACAAGAATGTAAGTCGATACGAACGTTAGGAAATGACAAATATGGGATAATGTGTATTAATATAATGCAAGTCCTTGTACAAGAATTAAGGTGACCAGATGTAACGAGTAAAAAATATTGAAATATTATAAATTAGACTACAATACTAAATTATGATATTAAAACTATACAATTAACCTATAATTATACCATATCTTGTAAAAAAAAAATTAAGAATAAATTTACTTTTGCTCGATATGACCACCTTTTGCCTAGACTATGACCTTGAGACGGTTGAGAAACGAATCGGAAGCTGCCCGAATGTGACTTGCAGGTATTTTAGCCCACTTGCTGACAATGGCTTTTTTCAGTGCCTCGATACTGGTGAAACTTTTAGTTCGAGTCTTGCGCTCCAAATTGGCCCAAAGAGAATAATCCATCGGATTCGCGTCTGGTGAATTTGAGAGCCATTGTATGGACGTTATGAAGTTCGGAACGTTTTTTTTAGTGAGACGGTGCCGAGTCCTGTTAAAACGTTCATGCCACCAAAATGTTTGTCTGCCCACGGCTTCAAAGCAACCTCCAGAATATTTACCCTATAATATTTCGTATTTACCTTGACACCAGGCGCGATGAAAACGATTGGAGAGCACCCATCTGCGGTTACAGCGGCCCAAACCATTACCTGTTGCGGGTGGTGTCTCCTGGTGGCTAATCGATGACTCCAATGACTCTCGCATGAACGGTCGGTTAAATAAACCCTATCGGTCTGGGACTTTACGAATTGCTCAATTTGAAAGATTTTCTTTTCAGAAAACACAATGTTGGGAAAATTACCGCTTTTGGTCAAGCGAAACAACTCCTTCGCTCTCTCAACTCTGACTTGTTGCTGCTTTGGTATGACATTATTTGGGTCTTGTAAGGCTTGATTTTAAGATCATTTTTCAGTATGCGGTGGATGCTATGGTCAGATATTTTTACTTCTTTCGCCAATTAATTGGCACTTCGTCGGGATTTCGCTCAATTCGCTTCTTCACTTTTTTAACCATTTGACGTGACGTTGCCGTCTTTTGATGACCTCCTCCATGACGTTTCGCGAAGCTACCAGTATCGTTGTAACGAGTAATGGTGCTATAAACAAAAAATTTATTTACTTTACGGTGATCGAGCTCTCGAACAATCGCTGGTTGTGATTTTCTAGCCATGTTTCAAATCCATTGCATTTATGTTTGAAATCCATTACTGATTTTTTTTTTTCGCGGTTACTATTGGCAAAATTCTTTCGCGCGCTTGTAAACAAGACTGTACTGCCATTTAACCAACTAGCAGACAGCTGATACCCGTGCATCAGCCGTGCGAGCGGTCTTAAGTTGGTTACACTTCGAGTGCCGGACCCTGTAGATTTGTACGTACGCACTAATGTATCATATGTGATGCAATGGCAAAATTGCGATTTGCCGATTTTTGATTTTTGTAGGATTTTTATATAAAATATTTTATTCAAACCTCCTACATTAATAATCGATCACACTCTCTATGTAAAACCAGCATATAATCAAATATCCTTACATCAGTTATACGCATTAATATATTTTTATGTACTAAATATCAGGTCAGTCCATAAGTTCGTGCGTTTTTTAAGGTGGTTTTAAAATTAATAAATAAGATGCTTAAATTATTTATTAATCAATAATATATTTTTCGTTATTATTTACAATGTCTTCCCAACGTTTAGTCAAATTTTTAATTCCCTGCTAAAAAAATTGTTTGTCCTTGGAGCCAAAATACGCTTCGATATCCCTTTATAAAGCTTCTTTTAGTAGTTCTGCCAGTAGTTCTTGTTACTCATATGGAATTGAAGTCCACGGAAAAGGTGATAATCACAAGGTGCAATATCCGGAGAGTGTGGTGGATGCGGCATTAGCTCCGATCCGTGCTCGTTCAACTTGCCTAATGTTTGCTTTGCGGTATGAGGTGTTGCGTTGTCGTGGTGAAACAAAACTTTGCGTCTACTCACTAAAGACGGTCGATTTTTTTTAAGTGCTTTGTTCAGGTTTGATAGCTGATAGGAACAATAATCAGCAGTTATCGTCTGCTTTGACTGGAGAATCTTCTTGGGGTGAAGGCCATTTCTAGGGGTCGGTTCCGGTGTTTCATCTTTATCTAACCTTTGGCGTTTGCGAACAGGATTATTGTAAAGGACCCAGTTTTCATCACCAGTTACGATACGGTTCAAAAAACTTTTATTTTCAATCCGTTGCAGCAGCTGGGAGCACACAGTCACTCTCTGCTGAAGGTTGGCGACGGAAAGTCTATGCGGAACCCATTTTCCCAGATTTGAAACCTTTCCCAACTGAACCAGGTGCCTGTGAACTGTTGCATGCGATGAATTTAACCTCAGAGCTATCATATCGACTGTTAAATTTCGCTCAGCTTCCACGAGTTCGAGCAAGTCGTCGGAGTTAAAGACTTCAGGAGGACCAGCGCGCGGGGCATCCTCCACGTCACAGTTATCACTTCGGAATTTTGAAAACCACTTTTGCGCAGTTCTTACCCTCACGGTATCCTCTCCGTGAACAGTGTTTATTTCTGCAGGAGCAGTTGTTGCATTTTTACCACTTTAAAAAAAAATACAAGATATACCTATTATACGCGTTCGATGATTCCATTTTATTTTTTAACAACACGCGATTAAAATCACTTGTTGAATGCACAATATATCAAAGAAAATATAAATAGTTTCGTTATATTCCACGAATAATTTTTTGTATGCAGAAATCGTACAAAAGTGAAATTATGGGTAAAATACGCACGAACTTCTGGACTGACCTGATATTATTAGTTAAGTATACTAAAGTTTTTTATCTAGCCGATTGCTTTGGCAGCCAGTGCTATAGATTTAAGTGTAGCAATTATTTACAATTGTTTCTCTTTTTATAAATAAATAAATAAAATAAGAAATAAAAATATTTAAATATTTATGTCGCAATAAAGTAGATAATTTGGTACTTACCACACATTACCATTAAACGATCTATGCTCCAACCAGGAGTTAGAGGATCTAATATATCAAGAGAGCAAAGGTTTGACTTATATACTTATATACATGTACATACATATTTTAATTTTTCTGTAAAGCTTAATAAAATATATGTCCTTTATTTATTTAATGAAATATGCTGTCCCTCAGTCGATATTCCAAATATTGTACTTACAAAAGCGAAATACCTTCATAGGCGCAGAAGCAGCATTATAAAATGTTCTTTAATACAACCAAAACTATTTCATTCATAAAACATTTTTCTTCACCTAAGCTATACATAAGCCTATTTTTCTTGAGGAGGACACAAATTTACGGTTCTCCAAACATTGGCAAGTGCCGGCATCTTCGTATATACATACATATGTATGCATATCCATATACAAGCAAAATGACGGAACGATTGGAGCAGCGTTACTGCATCAAATTTTGCCAGAAACTGGGCGATAGCCAGGTGGAAACCATTCGAAAGATTCGGATGGCGTTCGGTGACGATGCTATGGGCATCACATAGATTAAGGAGTGGTTCAATCGGTTTAAAAACGGTCACACATCGGCGGAGAGCGAGCCACGCTCTGGTCGGCCATCAATATGCCAACATGAGCATGTCATTGCCAAAGTGAACGCTGTGGCGATGCGGGACCGCCGTGTGACTATCCGAGAAAATGCAGAAGAGGTATATTTCAGCACTTTTTCGGCTCACTCCATAGTGACCCAAGATTTAGCCATGAAAAGAGTGGCGGATAAAGTTGTGCCGAAGCCACTGACGGCGGAGCAAAGGGAAGCATTCCACGTCACCAAGACGCATTCAAAAACCGACAAGAGCACTAAATAATATATGATTGAAGTTGTGTTAAATAAAATGAGTACTAATTTACAAATATGTTTAAGAGAACCTAGCCTAAGTTTAATAAATATGTGTATTACCGTTAATTTACCTTTGTTACTATTTTAAGAAATAAAGATGTTTTAGTTTTGATAAAGACACTGAAGAGACGTGTTTGAATCGCAAAACGTTATTATATGCACCTGCAGAAGCCATGGCGACTCCAAAATAGTCCACACGACAATATTTCTTATTATTTCGAATTATTTGACAGTTTGCCAATATTTGGTGATGCGTAAGCCAGAGAACGTTAATGTACACAGAAATCTCACGGACTACGAATAGTGCGAATTGTCAAAAATGAAGTCTAACCGCCGCCGTGGTGTGGTGAAACGTTTAACAAAGCTGATTACAGTGAATTCCCTGTTTAGTATATTGGCTCTGCACAGTTTTCGGCTTCTGACGAATGGCCGACGACATTTTGCAAAGCATTTGAATGGGTTTATTTCTATCCTCCCTTGACAATCGAAATTTTATTCAATTTATATTTTCAAACAAACTTAAATGTACAATCAAAGATACATTTATTTGAATTGTAAGAATTTAAACGAAATACATTGCAAAACGATCTCACATTTTGGTGCGTGCGTTTTAGTAAACTCAAATTTTATACAAATTTGGTGAAAAGTGTTGCTAATTTTTTGTATTGAAACTAATTTTAGACGAGAATGCATAGAGCGTACAAATGTTTTGATATATTGATACATATGTATAATATATATTAACAAACATATAATGTTAGTTATGTTTGTACAAAAGATCAATTTCATCTTTAATTCCATAGTGTTGCCCACATATGTATGCACTGAAGCAATCATGACCTACCTCACGACGCATCGCCTTTTTATATCTACATGCAATAATTAGGGAGTAAAAACCCGGAGGATCGAATTCCTGCCTAACTTATGCTAAGGCAATTTTCTTTCGCATATGCATATTCATAATTGTATGTGCGTATGGGCACTTGATGCCCTAGCCTATGTGCGTAGGTACATCTTTGTTTTCTGAACTCTCAGCAAAGCAATGCTTATTAGTATACACATATGCATGCACATATAACCGCACACACAGGGCACTCTAAAGCTAAAATTCTATGCCTAGCGAATTCAAGAGCAAAATACATTCATAGGCGCAGCCGTAGCGCCCATGATTCTAATAGTGGCCATGGTACTGAATAGTGGAGGCTGCACTGAACAGTTTCATATGTTGTACCACTCAAAAAAAAAAAAAAACAAATTCATTGATAAGTTCGAGCTTATATTTCAAGGAGCAAAATACTTACATTCATAAAACGAGCCAATTTTTCTTAACGATGACAAAAATTTACATATAAGTTTGAAGAAATCAATACTGGAAAATTTTTTACGGAAATACTATTCGCCAATATTTGGTAAATCGTGAAGTTTTGTCTTATCGAATTGTCGCGGCTCCGTATATACATATGTATATATATGATATTTGTATGTATGTAAATATGTCTTCTAAATGCTCGACAGCCGCTGCTGCTGTTCATCAGTGAAGAAGATAAGTAAAGTCAGTCTTAATTTGAAAATGAAAAAGTGAAAGTCTTTTTTTTGTAAAGAATACATTTTAAGATTCAAAAGTGGCGCAGTGGGTGGGATCCGTAAGTCTTATCCAACATAAAAGTAAAAATTGAAAACCTTTTATTTTTTTTGTGATAATACTAGGATTCTTATCCTTAATACCGCCTCTGCAAAAATAAGGATATGCAAAAGTAAGGATATATATATCCTTAGAGAAAACAAATAAAAAGGATAACAAGGTTTATCTTTTAAATAAAATAAGGATACAAAAGATATATCCTTAGAGAAGAAAGGGAATAAAAAGATTTATCCTTTAAAGAAAATAAGGATTTAAAGATATATCCTTAGAAAAAGACTTACCCTTAACAAAAAAAAAATAAAGGAAGATAACCAGTTCACGTCGGGAACTGCACCGCCTTAAATAGCAACAACTCACGAAAGCTTCCAATTCATCAAGAAAACAACCACTAAAAACAACTGTACGAGTTCCAAGAAGACAATACCTTCAAGAGGACGACAGTTTCAACTAAAAGTAAGAATAGATTGATTTTTTATTTTCTATATAAAAGTACACATCATTAAAATTGGGTGACAATTTAAAAAAAAGAGGCACAATAAATTTTGTGGCGATAAGAATTTTTGCAATATTTATAGATGAGTGATAGTAATTTAGTATCCGACTATCCTTGACATTTAGAATTCGTAGAAGAAGCCATAGACCCCTACCCACAATATATGTACTTTATGTAGGGTTTGAATCGAACGAAGGTCACCTGACGGTCAATGGAATCACGTAGAAGAATTACTAGGAATAGACGCTTTTTCAGGAAAGTATTAAGACGTTTTTCTAACCACAGAAATGACTGAGCAACCACTTTCAGTTAGAATAGATCCAATAAAATACTTAAGTCGTCTTCCCGAAGTTAATGGGGACTATCGCGAATTATAAAATTTCACTAATTTGATAGACAGAGTACATCCGATTCTGACCGCATATGGCGAGCCATCCCAACTTTTATTCTCAGATCTAATTAAAGCTAAACTTACTGGGAGGGCACGGGAAATCATAGAAATTACCTGCCAAGCTCAATCTTGAGCAGATATTAAGACAATATTAAACCACAACTTTGGCGACAGGTTAGACTACATCTGAAGAATTCTTTGACAAACTAAAGAGCACTAATTTCACTAACAACAGCGTTGAATTCTATAATGAAATTAAAAAAAGACTTAGGAACCTTAACAATAAGGCGGGCTCAGCAGCAAACGAGTGCGCAAGAAATAACAGAAAAACTGCTCTAAATGTGTTAAAAAAATACCTGAACCTATGCGTACGATCTAAACGTGTAGACACCACGAAACTCTCGAAGACGCAATGGAAATATTGTTTCAGGCGGGTTACGCATATAATTCACCTTCAGGTGGGATATTTTCCGCATATGGAAAACCAGCAAATAAATCTTGGCAATATCATAGTAATACTCAAAATTCCTCTCACAACCAACAAACCCAGAGACAAACAAACAATAATGGACAGAATTTTTCACATAATAGACAAGGACGAACAGACCGAAATAAATATAACCAACATAATGGACAATATTTACCACATAGTGCACAAAGAAGTAATAATCAGGATAACTATAACCAACGCTATGGACGAAGTAATTGGAATCCTCTTAGACGACAAGATAGAACAAACCCACAATGGGACGACCGCCTTCCAACACCTGAACAAACGGATATAAATAATTTCGAAACACCGAACAATCATAATCAAAACATATGCAAAAACGAAAATTTTCGTTATACCGTAAATAAAAGTAATACCATATATAAAAGTAAAAACAAAATTGGATATATAAAATTAATAACACTGCCCTGCAAATTTCAATTTTTCTGATGCGAATAAGATGTGACCTAGTGTTCCCGAAGGGAATTTTCGCGCTGAGCACGAATCCGAGTTCCAAAATTTTCCATCACGTCAGGTTTTCAAAAAAAAGGGGGTTGAAACCCCTGAAAATAGCGTATTTGGCCATTTTTCAAAAATTGTGGAGCAGAACCCTGACGTGCTACGATCTTCGTTATTGTCAGTAATTGAAGGTTGAACTTTGCTCTTTGAAATAAGCCCAAACCCAAATAGTTCACATGCACCCTTATAGTAGGGGGTGTACTTATGGCTACGGGGGTAGGGGAAAAAATGAACATTTGAAAATTTGAATTTGATTTTTTTTATTTCTTTTTAAATGGAATGTTTGACTTCAGATTTGTAATCAGCGACACTAAATACCTTAGGAACACTGCACTTTTCATTATATCTTATCTTGGGTGTAGATAAGTTCCTATGTTCATTTTTTTCTCTACCACCGTAGACATAAGTACACCCCCTACTCTAAGGGTGCATGTGAACTATTTGGGTTTGGGCTTATTTCAAAGAGCAAAGTTCAACCTTCAATTACTGACAATAACGAAGATCGTAGCACGTCAGGGTTCCGCTCCACAATTTTTGAAAAATGGCCAAATACGCCATTTTTAGGGGTTTCAAGCCCCTTTTTCTCGAAAACCTGACGTGATGGAAAATTTTTGAACTCGGATTCGTGCTTAGCGCGAAAATTCCCTTCGTGATCACTAGGTCCCATCTTATTCGCAAAACCGATGCAGGGCAGTGTAATAGATACAGGCGCAACTAATTCAATTTTAAATCCCGGTATTTGCCATCCAAAATGGATCCAGAAAATATATCCCATTTACATAAATACGTTACAAAATAAAATCTGCCTAAGCAAAAAAGCAAAGATTACAACTTTTCAAGAATTTGGAACAGGACTTGACGTAATCGAATTTTATATAACAAAATTTCATGACTTCTACGACGGATTAATAGGCAATGATTTATTAAGGCCTTTAAAAACAAACATAAATTATGCGAATAACACAATTATATTTGGAGTACGTACCTTCATTACTTCTTTTTGTCAGAAGCAAAGATGGTGACAAGATAGAAGAACATGTAATTCTGGGCAGATACCTCATTAAAAAATTAGATTTAGCTGACGAATCACACAACACATTCGCACATAACGAAGATAACGCAAATTTCAATATCATTGAAGAAAAAGAGTATAAATCAATGAAAGAACAGATTAGAATTCAACTCCTTACCGTTGAGGAAAAAAATAGACCTTTGCCAGTTATAAACAAATATTCCGATATCTTTTATCAGGCAAACACTAAACTTAGTTTTAGATCAGCAATTAAACACCAAATTAGGACTACCGATAACATTCCAAATCATACAGATATCCCTTCATCAGATATCCATAAAAAAGAAGTAGAAAAACAAATTCGGGAAATGCTTGAAAATAAAATTGTAAGGCACAGCAATTCCCCATATTCAGCACCCATCTGAATCGTAGCACAGAAGGCAGACGCCAGTGGAAAGGCTAAATGGAGACTTGTAATAGACTATCGAAAGCTGAATGAAGTGACGATAGATGATAAATATCCGATTCCTAATATCGAGGAAATACTGGACAAATTGGACTTACGAATACGAAGGGATTTCATCAGATTGAAATCGAAGAAAACGATATTTACAAGACCGCCTTCAGTGTCGAAGGAGGGCACTATGAATTCTTGCGAATGCCGTTTGGTCTGAAAACAGCACCAGCGACATTCCAAAAATTTATAAATATTATCCTTAAGGAATTTATAAATAATATTTGTCTCGTTTATTTGGACGATATTATTATTTTCTCAACTTCTCTGCCAGAGTACATTGAGTCCATTGAACTAAGTTTCAATCGCTTAGAAGAAGCTAATCTTATGGCGAAAACTATATGTATCTGACCCTGAATACGAAAAAAGCTTTAACAAACTTAAAAACATTACTTAGCAATGACCCAATATTGGCGTATCCAGATTTTTCAAACAAGCTTGGTTCGGTGGTTGAACTTGACGAGAGCGGACGTGTGCTTAAGAGAAAAAAAATAAACACACAATTAAATAAAATAAAAACCTTATTGATTAAAACAAAAATCAACCAAAAACATTATGAGTGAAAAAGATAATAGCAACAATCCGTATGGATTATTGGAACTCGATTCAAATAAATATTATTTTTCCCTAATTAAAAATAATTTTGTCCAGAATACAGAACAAGAAATGTGTACAAATATTAGTTATTTAAAGGAAAGTTAACTAAAAGGTGACCTTAACTTGCAAAACACAATCCACAACACCAATGCTAGTGATAACTCTCGCTCTAAAAACAATGTAAAACAAACAATAAAAAGAAGAAAAGAGCAAAGAGACGAGAAACCGACGAACGTCGCGATATTGACGACGGTAATGATGAAATTTAAAACAAAAAATCTTTTTGGCCCTACTGCATGCACTTACTGCACAGGTCGCTGAACTAAAAAGCATGATAGTGAATATTAACTCTGAGAAAGCCTCTCTCATAAAGGAAAACGAACAATTACAAAAATACGGAAACGTCAATCAAAGCAAAGATCCAGATATTACTATGTCAGTAGAAGTAAGCCAAAAATAAAAGGGAGCACAATTTTCCCTCTCTTCCCACAGTGGAGAGCCGCATACACCAATTGGAAAAACAACGCTCAAGTCGACAAAATCCATACTACGAAAACGTGAAATTAAAAAAAAAGAAAGAGAACCCGCCTGTGTTTATTTACTATAATATCAATCAAAAATAAATAGCAATAACCTACAGGAGTTATTAAAACACAAAAACTTTGTGTTTAATATTATCGACAAAAATGTAATACACATAAGTTCATGTGTAATAAATGACTACAAAAATATAAAAACTTATTTAATAGATAGTAAAGTAAATTTTTATACTTACACCCCCAATGAAGAAAAACCCTATTCAATAATTATTAAGAAACTATCAAATATTTACGAACATGATGAAATAGTTAGTTATCTTAATGACTTAAACCTTGATATTGAAATTGTAAAATTAGCCATAAATCTAACCTGTCGGAATTCTATAATATTAGATATATTTTTAATTGTGAGGTTAATTTTGAAAAATTAAAACCAATGATACCCTCACAATGTAAAAACTGTCAGCGTTATACACATGTGGCAAGTAATTGTTATTTATCCTACCGGCGTGTTAAATGCCTAGACATCATAAAAGAATCATAAAAAGCGGTAACACTAAAACAAAAAATTTAAAAGAGACTAAGCCGTTTGATACTGTTAATAGTGAATATATTAGATTATTTGGTGGCAATATTTCTGACTGCATGAAAAAAATTGTAAGCTTTTCAAAAGCCTATAAAAAGTTACGTAGTGATGACGAAACATCAATTGCCCTGTTTGGCTTACTAACAGAATTAAGACTCAATTATGGTTGATAAAAACATCAAATGCATACTCATAAACGTGAACTCTTTGATATCAAAGCACTAAAGGTTTTGAAAAATCACAAACCGGGTATAGTACTTATAGCTGAACATCGCCTCAATCCAAGACATATCGTTAATTTCAAAGGCTATAAGTTTATTAAACAGAGCGACAGCGGTAAACAGGTACATAATAGGCAAAACACGGGTAGTACGGCCACTGCAATTTGCATAAGAGAACAATATAAATACGAACTGATAAAAGTTCCAGACACCGTTCATTTGGAGAAAGCAGCTTTCAAAATTTTCTGTACAAATGGAGAAGAAATCTCGTTTGTATCATTATATAATCGCCCATCTGATTTATTACACGTATATGATCTTAATTTAGTTCTACACTCTCTTAATTCAAATAAAAAAGTAATTGATGGAGATCTCAATGCTAGGCATAACAATTGGGGAGACTCCGTCATAAGCAATAACGGGCGTATACTAAATAATTGGCTTCAACATTGTCCCACATTCAAATTGATACCAACAAAGCATCCCACTAGGGTATCTAGGCATTCAGCTTCATACTTAGATATATTTTTAGTGTCACCGTTTGTTGGAGTACAATTTAATGAAATAAATGGATATATGGAGTAGAATTGATCATAAAATCAGATCATAATGTGCTTAGTTGCCCGTTAACTGAGTTTTTCAATTATGCTAAAACTGATGTAAAACATTTTAACAATATACTATTAAGCAATCTTAGTACAAACTATTTACCAATCAATCGTAACGTAACACGAAATGAAATTGATAACTGCATTGTAAATTTAAATAAAGACATAGATACAGGTCTTAACTCAGGAGCTGTTCCTAAAGTAGAAGTGCGCAATCGTGGGCTTATAAACCTACCTAGTGATATAAATATTAGATTTAATTTCTGAAAATAATCGATTACGTCGCATTGCTTCAAGATGCATTAATCCTCAGAGGAAAAACACTTTGACAGCTTTAGTGCGTAATATCATATTAGTAAGATTATAGAAGAGCGTATTTGTATACGCGAAGAAAAATACTGGACAAATTACTTTTCCAAAATACGCATGAATAACAAAACATACAATAAAATTAAGGGATTATGTGGATTAAAAAAAGTGTCAAAGATCCCAGACCTTGTAATTAATCAAGACGATATTGATATTGACTTCCCTTATACAAATAGTAGTAACAACATTGTTCTTACAGAAAACTTAAATAAAATGAGTGTATTAGCGTATAAATTTGAACAAATATAATACATCGCCAGAGCCAGCAACTCGGAGATACAAATTTTACAGCTCATGTCGAAAGTAGTGTATTAGAATTAACTAACACAGCTGAGCCAATTGTACACTTTACGAATAGCATAACAGCTGATGGTGAACAAACTGCAGTTGAATCTCGGTGCACTTTTATAAACGCGGAGAAAATCGACATAATCTTACGATTAAAAAATAACAAAAAGAGCTGTGGGGAAGATGGTATCTCAAACTTTTTGCTAAAGAAAACAGCAAACACTTTCTGGAGATTCTCAGCAATTATCTTTGATCACGCACTTAATATAGGCTATTTCCCACTGGAATGGAAAACAGCAAAAATAAAATGCATTCCAAAACCAAACGCTGACATTAGTTCTCTTCTTAATTACCGCCCAATATCTCTTCTTTCAAATATTAGTAAATTATTGGAAGATTTTTTGGTTGAAAAAATAAAACAACATAGTTAAGTGCCTGTCTTAAAAGATTATCAATTTGGGTTCCGGCCATACTATTCAACATGTCACGCACTAACATTACTCTCTGATTTTATTTCTAGTAATTTAAAACGACGACAGGCGACGATCTTAGTCAGTCTAGATTTGGAAAAAGCATTCGATACTGCTTGGGTGGAAGGAATCATATTTAAAACTAGCAAACCCGGCCCCCTTCGCTGGGCACACTAAAATAGAGTAGATATGGTTTAGAACAGAAAATATATGGTTTTCATATTATTTATTTCTTTATTCTTTATTCAAGCGCTTTGGCATAAACAATATTTTTTGTTTTTCTTTTTGTTTTTGAGTAAATATAAAATATAAATTGAAAATCAGGAAAAAAGAAGATCGTTTTTAAATTTCAAATCAACGCATATGAATAACTAAGAAACAATCGTCTGTTTTTCTGATCATCCATGAATTTTTCGTTTCAATTTATATGTTTTATTAAGCATTGGCGCTTTTTTAACCAAAAAAATTTTTTTTTCCACTAACACATAATTTCATTCGGATTTCACATTAAATTCTCAAATTTCGTAAGAAGTTATTCACTGTTCCAAAATCCACTCCAAAAAAATTCACAAACAATTTTTACATATTGCATTTACGTTTTTTCCTTATGGCATCCAAATCAGAAAGAAATATTGACACATTGTAACTCACACTGTCAATTTGACAGTTCCGTTCCGCCCCAAGCGTTAAAAAAGTAAGCGACATTATGGCTGGTTCAAAAGAACGCTGTACCCGTTGCCAGTGCTCCGAATTACAACCAAACTTTACGAAACCCATTTTCAATACTTACTTAACAATGTGCGTAAGTTTGGTTTAATTCGGTGCAAAGACACGGCGGGTCCACGTTTTGGCATATATTTCGAGACCCTAGTCACCAATAGGTATGAAAATTACCCCGTATTAAAGCATTCACCAACAGCTTCCATTTGATACCCATATTGTACATACACATCCGAAGGTTACCCGGGTCCACGTTTTGACCTATATATCGAGACCCTATCTACCAATAGGTATTCAAACTATACGGAAACCATCTTCAATACCTACTTAACAATGTGTGTAAGTTTGGTTTAATTCGGTTCAAAGACACGGCGGGTCCACGTTTTGGCATATATTTCGAGACCCTAGTCATCAATAGGTATGAAAATTACCCCGTATTAAAGCATTCACCAACAGCTTCCATTTGATACCCATATTGTACATACACATCCGAAGGTTACCCGGGTCCACGTTTTGACCTATATATCGAGACCCTATCTACCAATAGGTATTCAAACTATACGGAAACCATCTTCAATACAATGTGTGTAAGTTTGGTTTAATTCGATTCAAAGACACGGCGGGTCCACGTTTTGACCTATATCTCGAGACCCCAGTCACGGAGCGGCATGAAAAATACTCTGTACTAAAGCATTCACCAACAGCTTCAATTTGATATCCATATTGTACAAACTCATTCTAGGGTCCACGTTTTGGTCTCTACCTCGAGACCCTAGTCACGGAGCGGCATGAAAAATACTCTGAACTAAAGCATTCACCAACAGCTTCCATTTGATACCCATATTGTACATACACGTCCGAAGGTTACCCGGGTCCACGTTTTGACCTATATCTCGAGCCCTATTTCCAAAATAAAATATAATCCATGTTACTCGTGGATAATGTAGCTTTCGAATGGTGAAAGAATTTTTAAAATCGGTCAAGTAGTTTTTGAGCCTATTCATTACAACCAAACAAACAAACAAACAAAGTTTTCCTCTTTATAATATTAGTATAGATGTACAGGAAGTTCAACTTCGAAAAAAATCTTTTCATAATGTTGTGTAGTTATTAATGAAGGTATATTTAATTTTTTGAGAAGATACGTTAGCTCAGGTGTGCCACAAGGTTCTTTGTTGGGGCGAATTCCTTATAACATCTTTTTAGCCGACTTCCCTGACCCACTATTAAGTTCCGAAATTAATAATTGCGATATTAAAGTGCTCATATACGCAGATGATATAATTATATTTACATTTGTAAGTCATGTAGATTTCATTTTGACGAAAGCAAAAAAAATGTTCTTTAGCTATTGTAATTTAGTAAGAAGGCAGGGTGGCCTATCGAACTGCATTAAAATAAATATTTACAAACAAATAATTAGACCAATCATATCTTATGCTCATCCAATATGGTTCAACATTTCGTCGAACCAAATGGAGAGATTAAGACGATTTGAACGATATGTCTAAGAATTTGTAGCGGTCTCAACCGCCAACCTTACAGAAGTGGTACTTTTCGGAAAAGAGTTTCTAATAAAAGTTTATATGAAAAATGTGTGATATGCATAGACTTTTTCTTAATGAAATCGTCAGTAAGATTTGTTGATAAAATGACACTCCAAGAAAATGAACTGGTAAATAAATATCTGTCAAAGGCAAGGGAAATATCACTACCTCTAACAGAAAAATATTTATCACCTATATACTTAAAAATACTAAAAAATAATAATATGTTACATAAAACTAGTAAAGCAATCTATTATCATAGGCGATACAATACTTAAAACTTCAATGATGAAAACTTAGTTTATAACATTGATAAATTTATAGCCAAATAAATTACAGGAGTTTAATATAGGTTATCTCTTTTTTAAGCCCTTGATGGGAAAATATAAATAAGTTTTAAAAATTATGCCAAGGATATACAAATTAATAATCATAACCTATTGTACAGGTATATATCAAAAGAAAAATAAGTTTTAAACTCCAAGATAAATACAAATTTGTGTTAGGATAACGCTCAACAATCTAATTTTATCATAATTTTGTAAACTCCTATGTTAAAATGATTTTGAGTAATAAATGAAAATGAAAATGAAACAAAGCAGCTTGACAACAGATGCCAGCAACTACGCGTTGGGGGCAATTCTCTCACAGAACGACCATCCAATATGTTACGCAAGTCATACCCTAAACATACATGAAATTAACTATAATACCATAGAAAAGTATTTATTTATTTTATTTATTTATTTATAACAAATTATACAATAATAAATTATAGTATAAATTAAGAAAAGCGACACTAGCTACGAGGCTTTCAGTCGTATTTTTAATGGAAAAATTGTTAATTTATTTAAGTGGGATGAAATGAAAAGTAAAAATTGTCTGATTAAAACTAAGCGGTTATTGTTATAGAATAATAAAATAAAATAATACTTTAATCTACGCTATATTAAATTTAAGATATCCTGGTTCCTTAAAAAATTGTATATTGTCACGATATTGTCATAGCTAGGTGTAGATAATGCTCTACTTAAGTTAATATTGTCAGCGGTTTCGTACTCCTTCGTTACTGGACATTGGTTAATAAAGTGCTCCACTGTGTTTGGACCGCCGCATAAAGGGCAGCAGGACGGACTTTTCCTGGTTAGGAGGTGTGAGTGGGTAAAAATTGTATGACCCAGTCTTAAACGAGTATACGGCTTCAAGAAATTAGGGGTCAGACTCACCGGATAGGATGGCGTTAGTCTCTTTGGATTTAATTTGTAATAGTGATGTCCTTGCGTTGTCCAGTCTGCTAAATCGACATTACGTCTTTCTTTCTTTATGGCGTTAAACAGGTCCGTTTTGCTTATAACTTTAAGCATAAGTGTAGGAGATTTGTTGACATTTTTAGCAGTCGTATCAGCTGCTTCATTTCCTGAGATTCCAGCATGACCGGGTATCCACATTAGTTTGATTTTGTTTGGTGCTGCAATAAGCGAATTTCTAATTGATGAAATAATTTTGTTCAAATTAGACGGTGATTTGATTGCTGTGATGCATGATTTGCTGTCAGAACAAATCATATATTTCCCTTTTTTTTTTTGCATACTCAACGGCTAGTTCGATTGCCAAGGCTTCAGCAGTGAATATTGTACACATTGGATAAAGAAGCCATTGTGATATTGCGGCTCCATCTTGGTTGATTACGGCCAGAGAGGTGTAGTCTGAAGTCTTAGATCCATCAGTGTAAATGAAGCTCCATCCAGATGTTCTATAACATTCAAATGTCTCCGAGAATGTAGCTCGATATACCGTGTTTGGTGTGTTTTGCTTAGACAAGCTAAGTAAGACGTCTTCAAATGATCTGGGGCTAATGAGCCAGGGAGGGAAAGTTTCAACGACTCTTTTCGCTCGGTAAAGAGTTATGAAATTCTCCTTGGCGAAAACGAGGGATCTTGATATGGATGATAGTATCCTCGGCTGCGTTTTTCGTAAAATTGCATTGTTGAAGATGTTTGTTAACGCCATATTTGTGGTGTCGAGTTGTTTTGCAAGAACACGAGATGTTGCATCAGTAACTCTATTGGGGATACTCGGTAAGCCGGCTTCTGCTAGTAGAAACTTTATTGGTGAAGTTGGAAAAGCTCTAAGGCTTCGACGAATTGCTGCATGATAAGGCACTGAAATTTTGCGGATTAAAGATGTTGCACAGTGTCCGTAGATTGGCAAGGCGTAGTCTATTTTCGATAGAAGTAGTGCTCTGACAACATTAATAAGTGTCGTAGGATGTATATAACTATGCTTGCAGGACAAATACTTAATGATATTTAATCTATTTGCTAGGGAATTTCTAATATAATTACAATGTGGCTTAAAAGAGTACTTAGAGTCTATAATTAATCCTAGCAACATTAAGTTTTCTTTGGGTTGAATAGCATAGTTATCTATTCTCAGTGATATGTTGCACGGACTCCTCTTTCGGCAGATATGTAAAAGATTAGTTTTCTCTAGAGAGAGTTTTACACCTGAAGTTATGGACCATAATGAAATATCGTTGAGAATATCAGTAAAGATATTTTCAACACTAGATATGTTATTGGCTTTGGTGTATATGAGTACGTCATCGGCATAGATTTGATGCTCTATGTTCTTGTATTTGCATAGGAGATGGCTCAATTCATCAAAGGCGATGATAAAAAGGAAGGCAGAAAGAGGTGATCCTTGAGGGGTACCGTTTGATAAATTGCAGGTAGATGAGAGTGAGCCATTGACAGAGACTGAGAGTTTTCTGTTAGTTAGAAAAGATTTCAAGAAGTTTAGCATTTTAGGACCAACTTTCCATTTTTGTAATTGTTTTAAAACGACATGAATTCCAATGCGGTCAAATGCTTTTTGGAAGTCCAATGAGAGCAGGGATACATGACTTTTACTAGACAGGGCGTTTGTTACAAAATTGTCAAGGGATAGCAAGGCATCAATTGTGCCATGTCCTTTTTGGTAAGCCACCTGACGCGAGCTGATGAGGTTATTTCTTTTGGCGTACCATGCAAGACGGTTGCCGATAATCTTTTCTAGAATTTTCCCTAGGCAACTTAAAAGGGAGATAGGGCGATAGCTATTAACATCAGTGGATGGTTTTCCAGATTTAAGTATTGGAACTATGTTTGATGTTTTCCAGGACTGCGGATAAATGCCAGTGTCAAGAATATTTTTGTATAGCTTTGTTAGTCGTACCTTGATTGAAATTGGGAGATTTTTGATTAGTGGGTAAGAAATTTTGTCCAATCCAGGCGTTTTACCTTTTACTGAAGATAGAGCATATTCGAATTCTGATAACGAAATTTCGGATTCTATTAGTTTTGCAGATCGAGAGAGGTTATATGCTATTAAAGGGAAATTTGCTAGGGTTAATGCCTTGCTATTGCGAAATTGGGAGCTGAAATTTTCATCAGCACTGGCGTTAGCAAAGTGGTTTGCAAAGTAGTTTGAAATTTGATCGGGAGTGACTAAAGGTCCCGCAGATGTGTTTAATTGGGAAATTAGCGTATTTTTTGGTCCACCGGACAGGATGTTAATATCATTCCATATTTTCTTTGGGGAGGAAGAAGGATTTATATTTGCTGTGAAGTTTTGGAAGCATTGTCGCTTCGCTTCTTTAGCCGTGCGGCGAAAGAGAGCATTCGATCTTTTGTAGGCTACTAAGTTTTCAAGCGTTTGACAACGTTTATATTCATACCAAGTCGATTGCTTCCTTGATCTAAGAGATGCTAGATTAGAATTCCACCACGGTACATTTCTAGAGGGCTTCACACTGTTGGTGCGCGGAATAGACAGATTTGCTGCGGAGCGAATTATTTTTTGTATGAGCGCTGCTTCTCTATTCGTGTTGACAGAAGCCGGAATATTGGTATTCGCCTTTTCACATAAATCCGAAAATTTGCTCCAGTCGGCATAGTCAGTTTTATAGATGCATTTTGGTTTAAATTTGGAACGAAGTTGCATGTTTACTTTGCAGACAATCGGGTAGTGATCGCTGCCATGCAAGTCATTTAACGTACTCCATGTGCAAAGTGGGACAAGAGATGCCGAACAGAGGGTGAGGTCGAGATGCGAAAACGTACCATGGGTTGAAAAGTGTGTTGCACTGCCATTGTTGAGGCATACAAGATCCGATGTTATCAAAGCATCTTCAAGGTGTTTTCCTCTATTGTTTGTCAATGGAGATCCCCATAATGGACTCCATGCATTTAGATCACCTGCAAGGATGACGGGGGCTGTGACTTGTTGCAGCAAGTGTAGGATATCAGCATTTGAGAAGCTTTGTGTGGGAGGTATATAAGCACATATTATATTTAATTTAAAATTTAAGTCAATTTCAATACCAATTGCTGATATTGCAGATTGAATGGCGATTCTCTTAAACTGTAAGCTTTTTTTAATCAATATTGCAACGCCTTGCTTACTTGAAGTTATTAAAGGCAAGTTGTGGAATATGCTAAAATAGCGTTTGGTGTGGAAAGCGTTAACGTTGTGAGCTAAATGGGTTTCATTGAGTAGGATTATTGAAGGGGATAGGGACTGCACCAAGAGCTGAAGCTCATGGTAGTTATTATAAAAACCATTCATGTTCCACTGTAAAATTGAGAACATAATATGTTAATATAGTAAATTGGAAGAAAGAGTTTAAATTTGATATTTTGTGCGTGTTTGTGCTGTTAATGTTTATACGTATTCTTAGTTGGTTTGTTTAGTTAATCATCATCAGATGACATTCCGGCGAAGTCACCGTGTGTCATTACTGTATCATCCGTATGCGGAAGAGAGAAGTTATCAGAATAGGAAGTTATTCGATTTTTGTTGCTGTTGCTTGGGAGATCAATAGAGAGATCTGTAGCTGAGTTTGAGTATGAATCAAAGCTAGTGTTGTTGAGTGAGTGAAAGTGAGGGTAATGGTGTTGCGTGAGAGCGTAATAGCTCTGTTCGTGCATGTCAGAGTACACAGGCGTGCTGAGAGTGTTGGAGTAAGAGTCGGGAATTGGAGTGGTTGATTCATTGATTGTTGTAGTGGGTGTGATAGTGTGAGTTTGAGTATTATTTTCAGATAGTTCTTGATTGTTGGGAGAGTTTGAGCAAGTAGATGAATAGTTGGTAGATGTGTCATTTAGAGGTGGGTTATCGTGTTGGGTTTCTTGTATATTTTGCTTGTTTGTGGAGCGAGAGAGAGTAGATGCAAAGGAAGGGGCATTTTCAGGCAGGGAAACTGTTGAATTATATATTTTGATTGACTTCGCGCATAGTGCATTTTTTTGTTGTTTTTATCGTTTGTATTTGCTTAGCTTGGTTGTACTTAGGGCATTTGTTTGAAGAGGCTGGGTGATCTGCAAAGCAGTTAGCGCAAAGAGTACGTGTGCATGTTTTGGGGTTGTGGGGGGGAGATTGGAATTATTGCAAGCTGCTTTGCCTTTACAATGTTTGATGGTATGCCCAAGCAACTGACAATTTTTGCAGCGCATGGGATTGGGTATGTATTGTCTGACGTTTACCTTGCGCCAGGCGATATCGATTTGTCCAGGTAAATTGTATAGGTCAAATGTTAGCAACACAACTCCGGTTGGAGTAGGTTGATTACTTTCATTTTTCCTCTGAAACTTGTAGGCAGCGACTACGCCTTGTGAACCTAGCTCACTCACGATTTCAGTTTCACTGACGTTGTTCAAGAAAGGGGCAAACACTGTACCTTTGGTGAAGTTCAAATTATCATGATATTTAGCTTTTATGCTACAAATACCGGGGAGTTGTTTTAAAGCAATGAAGCGTTCCGCTATTTTTTTATTCTTCACTAGCAACAAAATCTTACCATCACGAAGCTCACTCACTGTATTGATTTCGCTACTGACTGCACATATGGCTTTATGTACAGGAAAGCAGGAAAATTGTGAAATTGGTTTATTTTGCTCGGTCGACTCAATAGTAATGTATTTGGGGTCACTAGTATTTTTTATTACTGTTGGTAAAGTTGGGAAGTCAAAGATATCAGTAATGTCTATTTTCTGTTTGTTTTGCTTTTGTTTTTTCTTTTTTATTTTGGAACTATCGGCCAGCATTGCAAACCGATTAGTCCCTAGAGTCCCATGGGAGGGGGGCCCGGGGGCCATAGTTGCACAATAACTGGAAACGATTGGCTTTAAACTTTAATTTATTACACTTGGTAAATGAAATTTATATGCCGTGATACAAACACAGTATTGGCAAAGCACGTGGATTACACCTGAAATGGCTAGAGAGCACAGAGCACACGAAAGAAAGGCAACCGCTCGCTTTGAGTGACAGTCGGAGACTGCATAGAAAAGTAATTACTAGCTATTATATGGGCTACGAAGTATTTCAGTCCTCACCTTTTCGGCCGTAGATTCACAATAGAAAGAGACCATAAGCCTCTAACATGGCTCTTCTCAATAAAATAACCCAACTCCAAACTTGTTAGATTGAGACTTAAATTATCAGAAATTGATTAATTGATGTCTTATACAGGATCGAACTTGATTCAGGTAATATTAACATTAGAATTTAACCACACAACAGTAAAAGAAACCAAATCCCCAATTAACATATTTAAAAATCAAATTGTTATTACAAAAATAACAAATCAATTTTTGGAAATAACAGCAAAACTATCCATACTAAGGAACTGGATAGTGAAGCAGCAATCATCCTACTTAAAAATCGTGTTAACCCTGAATGCTGTTCTAATATTTTTTTTTTTTTTTTTTTTATTGCAACTAGTTCATAAATATTTACAAATGACTAACAAGCAACTTTATTATGATAACATTACACAATTTTCACTCTACATGACATAAAGCATTTCTATGGAGGTATGAGATCGCTAGGTTTAGTGCGTCTGAGCCTTCGTATTAATCCGTTGGTTTCAATTAAATTAAGTGCTTCTTCATTGATGTGGTTTAATAGTCTTTCTTTGTGGGCAACTGCAATCTTTGTGATTTCAGTGTTAACGGAGTTTATTTTAAGGTCGCGCTCAGTGTCGGAACTTCTGCAGTACCATGGTGCTTTGACAATGCACCTAAGGACCTTATTAACACACTTTTATTAGGTCGGGTTGTATGTATGTATGTATGTAACGGAATCTTTGAGCTTAATTTTCACTGGCTTCTAAAAATCTGATCGACTTGAAATTTTGCACACCTATCAAGGACCGATGACAATGCAATAATTTGATAAAAGTTTTCCATTATCCTTATTAGGATTGCCAGGATTAATATTTTCTTTTTTTACTGTGGGCAAAAAGTGAGGTGAATTTGCTTGTAAAATGAAAAATCTTTATTTATTCTTGTAAATCATCCCTCCATGAAATAAGTTCTTCATCCCGATTACTTCTTTTTATCACGGCCGATAACTGCATAGCTCTAGACTCACAGTCGATAAGAAAGGAATTAAATATAACACGAATATATCGAATCATTTATTCACTGACTGCAATGATAACAATAATTTTCATTCATAATAAAAAAAAAAATAGTTCAAAGAAACTAAAAAACACGCTTTTTTGCTAATCGAACTAAAAAGTAGAAAATAAATTTTAATGACAAAGAGACCTACAATGAAGTAATAGCAAATCGAACGATCAGTCATAGTCAACTACCTCAGAACAAAATTATAACAAAAATTAAGATACAAATAGAATAATTAACACATTTTTATTAGCTCGGGTTGTATGTATGTAACGGAATCTTTGAGCTTAATTTTCACTGGCTTCTAAAAATCTGATCGACTCGGAACACACAACATAGATGACTAGATGGGAAACTCTTTTTCTCGTGAGTGCGCTGAAAAATGTGCATTTTTTATAACATTTGCCAATATTGCCACACTGGTAGAAACATGAATTGGGTATTTTTTTAAACAAAAATTGGGAATTTTTAGTTTCCACACCACCATTGAGGTTAGTATTTAGTGTGCGGTTGTGTAATAGTATATTACTCGTAAACACCTGCATATACTAAAAATAAAAAATAGTTAAAAAAAAACTAAAAAACACGATTTTTTTGCTAATCGAACTAAAAAGTAGAAAATAAAAAATAGTTAAAAAAAAACTAAAAAGCACGCTTCAATTGCTAATCGAACTAAAAAGTAGAAAATAAATTTTAATGACAAAGGGACCTATAATGAAGTAATAGCAAATCGAACGATCAGTCATAGTCAACTACCTCAGAACAGAATTATAACAAAAATTAAGATACAAATAGAGTAATTCAAATTAGAGTTGGTAAAGTTGGGAAGTCAAAGATATCAGTAATGTCTATTTTCTGTTTGTTTTGCTTTTGTTTTTTCTTTTTTATTTTGGAACTATCGGCCAGCATTGCAAACCGATTAGTCCCTAGAGTCCCATGGGAGGGGGGCCCGGGGGCCATAGTTGCACAATAACTGGAAACGATTGGCTTTAAACTTTAATTTATTACACTTGGTAAATGAAATTTATATGCCGTGATACAAACACAGTATTGGCAAAGCACGTGGATTACACCTGAAATGGCTAGAGAGCACAGAGCACACGAAAGAAAGGCAACCGCTCGCTTTGAGTGACAGTCGGAGACTGCATAGAAAAGTAATTACTAGCTATTATATGGGCTACGAAGTATTTCAGTCCTCACCTTTTCGGCCGTAGATTCACAATAGAAAGAGACCATAAGCCTCTAACATGGCTCTTCTCAATAAAATAACCCAACTCCAAACTTGTTAGATTGAGACTTAAATTATCAGAAATTGATTAATTGATGTCTTATACAGGATCGAACTTGATTCAGGTAATATTAACATTAGAATTTAACCACACAACAGTAAAAGAAACCAAATCCCCAATTAACATATTTAAAAATCAAATTGTTATTACAAAAATAACAAATCAATTTTTGGAAATAACAGCAAAACTATCCATACTAAGGAACTGGATAGTGAAGCAGCAATCATCCTACTTAAAAATCGTGTTAACCCTGAATGCTGTTCTAATATTTTTTTTTTTTTTTTTTTATTGCAACTAGTTCATAAATATTTACAAATGACTAACAAGCAACTTAATTATGATAACATTACACAATTTTCACTCTACATGACATAAAGCATTTCTATGGAGGTATGAGATCGCTAGGTTTAGTGCGTCTGAGCCTTCGTATTAATCCGTTGGTTTCAATTAAATTAAGTGCTTCTTCATTGATGTGGTTTAATAGTCTTTCTTTGTGGGCAACTGCAATCTTTGTGATTTCAGTGTTAACGGAGTTTATTTTAAGGTCGCGCTAAGTGTCGGAACTTCTGCAGTACCATGGTGCTTTGACAATGCACCTAAGGACCTTATTAACACACTTTTATTAGGTCGGGTTGTATGTATGTATGTATGTAACGGAATCTTTGAGCTTAATTTTCACTGGCTTCTAAAAATCTGATCGACTTGAAATTTTGCACACCTATCAAGGACCGATGACAATGCAATAATTTGATAAAAGTTTTCCATTATCCTTATTAGGATTGCCAGGATTAATATTTTCTTTTTTTACTGTGGGCAAAAAGTGAGGTGAATTTGCTTGTAAAATGAAAAATCTTTATTTATTCTTGTAAATCATCCCTCCATGAAATAAGTTCTTCATCCCGATTACTTCTTTATCACGGCCGATAACTGCATAGCTTTAGACTCACAGTCGATAAGAAAGGAATTAAATATAACACGAATATATCGAATCATTTATTCACTGACTGCAATGATAACAATAATTTTCATTCATAATAAAAAAAAAAAATAGTTCAAAGAAACTAAAAAACACGCTTTTTTGCTAATCGAACTAAAAAGTAGAAAATAAATTTTAATGACAAAGAGACCTACAATGAAGTAATAGCAAATCGAACGATCAGTCATAGTCAACTACCTCAGAACAAAATTATAACAAAAATTAAGATACAAATAGAATAATTAACACATTTTTATTAGCTCGGGTTGTATGTATGTAACGGAATGTTTGAGCTTAATTTTCACTGGCTTCTAAAAATCTGATCGACTCGGAACACACAACATAGATGACTAGATGGGAAACTCTTTTTCTCGTGAGTGCGCTGAAAAATGTGCATTTTTTATAACATTTGCCAATATTGCCACACTGGTAGAAACATGAATTGGGTATTTTTTTAAACAAAAATTGGGAATTTTTAGTTTCCACACCACCATTGAGGTTAGTATTTAGTGTGCGGTTGTGTAATAGTATATTACTCGTGAACACCTGCATATACTAAAAATAAAAAATAGTTAAAAAAAAAACTAAAAAACACGATTTTTTTGCTAATCGAACTAAAAAGTAGAAAATAAAAAATAGTTTAAAAAAACTAAAAAGCACGCTTCAATTGCTAATCGAACTAAAAAGTAGAAAATAAATTTTAATGACAAAGGGACCTATAATGAAGTAATAGCAAATCGAACGATCAGTCATAGTCAACTACCTCAGAACAGAATTATAACAAAAATTAAGATACAAATAGAGTAATTCAAATTAGAGTTAAAAGCGTGGGATGCTTGATATAGTAAATATTACAATCATTCTATTGGCAACTACCTATGTACAGAGGGTTATGAAAGTGAAGTGTTGGATTTCGTTTTTCGTACTTTGACTGGCGCACCCCCATAGCTGCGCACCATAACTCCATACTGGCCTTAGTATCTGCTTGTAAATTAACAGCTTGTTTTCTATCGTGAGAGCTGATCTGCTACCCATGAGCCATTGCATGTTTTTGAGTTTGATGTCCAATTCTTGCCTCTTTTCCTTGACATGCTCTTTCCATCGAAGTTTGCAGTCAAGTGTCATACCTAGGTACTTCGCATAGTTTGAGTATGGGACTTGTTGATCATCTATGTATAGTGGTATATGTTGTATTTTAGTGTTTGTGAAAACTACGTGTACAGATTTTGTTTGGAATCAGTTGGCAGTACGTTGGTTTGCATGTTGTGACCGCATCACATCCAGCAAGTTGCGTTGCCTTATGTAATTCTCTTCCTTTCGTTGTAGTTAGTCTTGAACCCCAGTATACGTTTTTAGCGTTAAAGTCTCCACCCATGATGAATCTATTTTTATATCTTTTTAATAGTTTATAATATTGTTCACATTTGATCTGGTATCTTGGGGGACTATATAGTGCGATAAGCGAAAAGGGGTTTTGATCTTCATTAATGGTTACTGCTGTAAGTTGGAACTCATCATCAGAAACTTTTTCTTCTTCGAAGTGCTTGATGCAGCTCTTTATTATTATTGCACTACCACCTCGGGCACAATTGCTTGGATGAATCACATGATAGGTTTCATAGTTTTTAATTTTTATGTATGAAATGCGTTTCAGATATCATACAGACATCAACATTTTCCGAATTGAGTACAATCTCCAACTCATTTTTGTGCTTTAGTAGTCCATTCGAGTTCCATAAAAGTATTTTTAGGGTTTTAGACATGGTTAGATTCGGATAAGAATATCTCAAGTTTAGATAAGCGTATTTCCAGTGCTTTATTGAAATCCATTTGCTCATTTAGTTTCTGTAGTATCTGTGCTAGTGCATCTCCAGAGCAAGCAGTATTAGTAGTGTTTTGTTTTAGAACATGTGCGTAAGTAAGTTGTTGTGGGGTCTGTTTTTTTAATGTATAATTGCAAGCCATTGATTTCTCAGAATTTTCTTCATTAATATGGTTGGATTTCGTTGTATAGAGAGCTGAAAGTTCTTTTTTTCTTTCCTGTCCAACTTTTTGATTGCGCATTTTTTGTAGTTCTTTTGGTACTACACATCCTCTATAACTGGCTGGATTTGCTTCTCCGCAGTTACAGCTTTTTGGTTTTTCTTTTTCGGGTTTATTGCAGTCAATGCTTTTATGTTTTCCTGCGCACTTAACACATCTTGGCTGTTTACCACAATAGTTTTGTGTATGACCGTAGGATTGACATAGTTTGCATTGTGGTATTAAATTTGATGATTTTACAGGTTCGATCGAGACAACTGAGTTTAAAATAGTTTTAATTTCGTATATCTTTTTTATATTTTCCATGGAGTCGAATGTTAACAAAAACATATCTAAAGGCTCCTTGGTTTTCCATTTTAGTTTATTGTGAGCACTTAGTGCATTAAGACCTTGTTTTCTTAAATCTTCTATGATTGCTTTGGCTTCACTACGACTTTAATTGGCCGCGTTTGTTTGTTCTCAAAACTGTACCAGGAAATATTTTTAGTGGAAAAAGTTTTTGATAATTTTCTATAGTCTTCAATTGAAAAGGTGTTGACTTTATATACTCCATTATTCAAGAGTTTTATCGTAAAATTTTCTTTCGACTCAGTTTTTGTTAATGTATATAACTGTTGGTAATTACAATCTCCAGATACCATAATAGGTGGTGGGCGAGTGTTTCCTTTAGTTGGTTTAGACGGCAAGAGGTCTTCATCATTTGCTTTAGAAAGTTCCGGAGATGACTCTGCCTTTCTCTTCTTTGCTGGTCTCTTCTTCAAAATCCAGTCGGTTTCGCGAGTAAGTTCTTCCTCATCAGTTGAGAAGTGTGCTATATCACTCGTTTGGAAATCCTTTGATTGGACGGATTTAAGTTTCAAATTTTCAGCTTTTAGCTCGATTATTTCTTTTGAAAGGTTTTTACACATTTCTTCCATTTTTTCTAATTTTTTGGTGAGTTCATTAATAGTGGCTCGATTTTGTGACGTATTTCCACCGCCTGGTGGAGGCGTTCTTTGTAAACTCATTTTTATCCAAATGGTAGCCCTATTCCAATTGGCGTCGATAATGCATTTTGATTTGTTAGCGCATAGATGGCGCACCACACCAGTAATTTATTTTGATTTACAAGAACAGCTGGTGGCCGCTCTCCTTGTTATGCCGAAAATGTTTCTGTTTGTTTGTTTGTTTTTGTATTTGTTTGGTTTTTTGTATTTTACCTATCTATTTGGTTCTTTGCTGATCACCGCTCCCAATATGATGTCCAGGACGACTCTCCAATCGTTGGCACCTAGTCACGGTAACTTTTGGTTTAATTTTTAATATTGTTAAACTTTAATATTGTTTTAAATATTTATTTTATCTAGAGCTCAAGTCAGGCACGTCCACTCTCAATGACTAACTGTGTAATTTAATAATATTTAGAAGAAGAATTTTATACATACTCTTCGCTAATAACACAAAATTTAGGATCATAAAATGCTTTCACTTAATAGAAAAAAAATAATGTCTCCCGTTATTCGCTTAACACGAGCCAATATAAAATAAATATTAATACACGTACATAAATATGTATATAGTCACTTCAATTTACTACTTAATTTTTACATACATAAATGCAATTCCAAGAATTGTTTACGAATTTATTGAGTTCACTATTAATAATTTGCATTACCGTTCCCACTAACTAAAATGCAACTCCAACCTTTAAACACAGACAAATTTATTGGGAATTGTTTAACGTTTATTTGGCAAGTGCCGAAAAGGCAAATTCGGCTTTGGTAAAAAAAAGGTGAATAAGTGTTCAATAAAAGTGTAAGTTGCATTATTGCAGTTTTATTATTGCAATTTTTTTGGAATTCCGATCCGTCCGTGCCTTCCGTGACCGGTAAAGCGAGAAACTGGCCTCGGGAACTGGTGTAGGAGCACTGGTGCGGCCCGCCCCCTACACACGATGCGCTGGTAAAAAACCAAAAAATTGTCAAGTTAGTGGACCGATTAATATTGTTGACAATATTAACATTTTATTATTTTAATAAAAATATTTTATTATACAAAGTAATTATCTTGAATTTATTTGTATATCATTCGATTGGATGAGAGCCTGTCACTTTCAACCGCTCAGCTTCGCGTTCAACCACTGACTGACGTGCCATAGCTTTACAGCTCGACCTCTCCTGACTTATCGTCACCGGGTAACGATTCGTCATCGCTGTCATCTTGTTCTGGACCACGATCACACCATGGTTTCAATCCATCGCTTGCCAACACACCACAATAACGTCGGTGAGGTTTAGGTACATCGGGTAAGTCTTCGACCAAATATCTGTCGTGTGGCAGCACCTTGGTAATAATGTAAGGTCCTTTGAACAACTGATCAAGTTTATGTGACGTTCCAGTTGCCGTTGGTACATATTCTGTTGCCAATAGATCGCCTATTTCATAGTGCCTTGGAGATTGGTGTCGCTTATCATACCGCTCTTTCCATGCTTTCTTTGCTTTCTGCGCCTCTTGTCGCCGGTACTCTACATCACTAGGACTGCTGTTCTCATCTTCGATGGCCTGGATCAATCTATTGGTGGATACCTCACGTAGACTAAAGTTGAAGACCAACTGATTTGGACTGAACCCGCTGGGTGCGTTGTTTTGCGAATTTATGTTCCACTGCAGAGTAGGTAATGCTATGTCCCACTCGCGGTCATTCGTTGTTGTACATTTCAGTGGGGCAAGAACTGTTTTATTGATACGTTCCGCCTGCCCATTAGCCCGTGGAGTTCGAACCGCCACTTTCACCTGCTGAATGCCTTCTTCTGAAATGAAACGTGTAAACTCAGCAGACGTGAAAGCTGTACCTCTGTCTGTTGTCACTCTCCTTGGCTGCCCTTATGTTCGGAAAATGTCTCGGAGTGCGTTGACCACATTTGTTGTCTTCGTGTTTCGTACGGCTTTCAGGATGCAGTACTTGCTAAATGCACACTCAACCACAAGTATATGCATATTTCCCTTTTTGCTTTTGGGGAATGGCCCTAGATGGTCCAAATGCAAAGATTTGAATGGAATCGGCATCACCTCGTCTAATACGTGTAGTTGACCCTCTGGTTTACCTCCTTTGACTTTGTTAAGGCAACACTCAGGGCAAGCATCGATGTAAGATTTTACATAGCGTCGTAAGCGTGGAAACCAAAAATGTTCTTGAATTCGTTTTATCGTCTTTTCTAGCGCGAAGTGTCCTGCATCGTCATGGTAGGATTTGGTTATGCGCCATCTTACTGCCTGTGGTACCACCAACTGCTTCCGCCCATCTACGTCTCGGTACAATCGCCCTTTTTGTAGCGTGTAGTCTTTATACTCGTCGCGCTTCATCTTATCCTCATCACGTAAGCTGCAGATGATTTCTTTGAGTCGTGCATCTTGCCACTGCATCGAACCCAACCAGTCGTCGCCCTTTTCGAATACCTGCAAGACAAGATCTGCAACTGTATTAACTTTACCTGGGTGAAGTACTGGTGCTCGACTCATTCCGTCTACATGTGCCATCTTTGTCCCTGCTCGATGATGAGTTGTAAAATCGGGAGATACATGGTGGCAATGGTGTTGTAGCCTTCGTTGTTGCAACAGCATTGCAGTCGGTGACAACCTTGAATGCTCGACCCAACAAATAAGTACGAAATCTTTGCAATGCCTCCACGATTGCCAGCACTTGCAATTCATGGCTTGTATATTTTTGTTCGGCTTCGCTGCATTTTCGGCTAAAGTAAAATACTGCTTTTAACCCATCTGGCTCGTCCTGTAACATCACACCAGCCAGACCTATTGAGCTTGCATCGGTGTGAACTTCATGATTCTTCCCAGGATCAAACAACGTTAATACTGGCTTTGTGGTTACCATTTCCTTCAATCGCTGAAATGCCCATGCCTGCGGAGTTTCCCATACAAATGTTGCGTTCTTCTTTAACAATGCTGACAGAGGAGAGCAATCTCACTGTACTTGGGCACAAACTTCCGGAAGAATCCAGTAAGACCCAGGAACTGTCGAACTATTGTCGTTGAATTAGGTGTTGGAAACTCTGTGATGCATTTCGTTTTCTCTGGTCCTGGTCGTATGCCTTCACTATCAATAGTATGCCCCAAAAAGTTGACGACTTTCGACAAAAATATACACTCGACCATCAAGGTCGGAGTGTTAAATTTGCTTGTTTTATGGCCTCCAGGAACTCTTGAAGAACATCGCATCCTTCCAGCTCCTCTTTTGTAGCGATGATAACCTCGTCTACGTAGTTAATAATCTTGTTTCGGTTTCGAAGTCGTTTAATTATATTGACAATTGTTTCTTGGAATACCATTGGGGCATTCACCAACCCAAATGGCATTACGTTGTGCTCGTACAAACCTTCATGCGTGAGGAATGGAGTGTACGGTTTCGATTTTTCCTCCAGCGGGATCTGGTAATACCCCGACGTCATGTCAAGCGTTGTAAAGTAACGATTTCCGGCCAAGCGCGACAGTTGTTCCTCGACTATAGGCATTATGTAGTTTTTCTTTATGGTAAACTCGTTGAGTGCGCGGTAGTCGACGCACATTCGATTCTCTCCGTTTGCCTTTTTGACCAATAACACTGATGCCGCATGAGGGGAACCGCTTGGTCGGATAATGTCGTTATCTAGTAATTTCTTTAAAATTTCTGATAATATCGGTCGTTGAGAAAATGGTGCCTGATATCGTTTACCAATGATTGGCTTCGTAGTCGTCACTTTAATACTCATCTTAGCGTTGTTACATTTCCCGATTTCACCTATGTCTTCAGCAAAACTTGAACGGAAAGTATCTAAAAGATTCAGTAACTTTTCGCGTCCCTCCTTATTTAAACTGTTACGTATGTTGAAAGCTTCGCTACTGACTTCGTCTATGTGCAAAACGCCGCTATTGATTACCATACGATACTCGCTGTTCTGCAAAACATCACGACCCAGTAATATGTCCGAGGGTAACATGCAGTCGTTAACAATATATAGCGTAATTGGAACGGGCTTGTCGTCTATCAGAGCATTTACTTTCACCTTACGCGTAACCTGAACTTCTGACCCTCAGAATGCGATGAATCGCTTACTTGCTTCGCAACTTGTCATACCCTCTGCTGCCTTAGCCGTAATCAATGAACTAACACTGCCCGTATCTACGAACGCCTCAAAATTCTTTCCATTCAATACCACTGTTTTTGTTGTAGGAGGTGCTTCAACGTTGTCGTTTGGTTCCTCAATTTTTACTACAGTGGGCTTATTCGCACAAAATTTTGCTTCATGTCCCACCTTGGAGCAGATCGTGCACCGCTGCTTGCGTTGTGGTCGTGGACATTTCTTTGCAATGTGCCCGTACTCGTTGCAGTTAAAGCACTTCGGTCCCATTGCCTTGCTGTTACTTTGACCTTCCGTTTTTAACAGTGGATTATTATAAAGTGGAGCTGCCGCTGTAGTTCCAGTAATAGCTATCAAATTCTTTAGTGCCATTAGTAGTTCACTACATGTCGAAAAATTCATCATTGCCAAACTTCTGGTTAGTGCCACGTCGTTGAGACCGCTTATGATGTGTGAGTTGATGGAGTTGTCATCGAGTCTACCTTGCTGACCCATTGTTAGCATCGCGTAAAAGTATTCAACGTAGTCTTCTCCATTTTTACGCTTTCGTTTTATTAGTGTTTTGTGCGTTTCAGCTGCATTGCATTTGACCGGGAAATCCCTTTCAAACGCACTAACGAATTGTTCCCAACTATTAAATACAACTTGGGCATCCAACCATCGCTTTGCTATACCCTTTAATTTGTGTTGAATTGCTACAAGAACTAAATCCTCACGCCAATTGTATGCACCACATAACTGCTCGATTCGGATAATGAATTGTTGTGCTGATGTAAGATCTTTTATGGGATCAAAATCGGGCATAATCCCTACCATATCCTGTATTGACATTATCCCATGTGCTGTTAAACTTTTTCGCATTACTACAATTCAATACTGGTTGCGTTGGTCGTGCGTTTTCATTATTCTGTTGCGTTTGGATGGTGGTATCTATGGTGCGTGTTGAATTTATTGTGCTAATGGCTAGAGTTAACGTAGACATCGCCTCCTTCAACCCATTGATTTGTGTTTGCAAATCATTTTCGTCTTCAAACTCTGCTGGATCAATTTCGTCGCTGTCCAAAATTTCCTGCAACTTCGCTATCTTGCATGCTTTCGTGCCTATCACCGTTGCGTCGTTGTTTCGTAGGAGCTGGTTTAGCTGGCTGACCCTTAATGTTGATAATTTAATCATTGTGTGACAGTTATTTATACTTGTTACTCTTGTAAAATAAATAAATATTATTTTGAATTTCCTTATTTATTTGATGCTGTCTCCAGATTTTTTTCCCCCATCCGCACGCGTTTAGTTGTGAAATTCAACCCCCGTATTTCTTCTTTGTTGCTTGTAAAATCTTTGCCCTGCCGCGATTTTTCTTTTTCTCCCCTCAAACTGCGCAGCTCTTTATTTTCGTTGCTGTTGTCGCTGCTGACTGCTCAGTTCTGCAATGTTGCGCGTTAGCCTTCGTTGCGCGTCTGCCTTCGTTACGCGTTTGCGTTCGTTGCGCGTTTGCCTTCGTTGCACGTTTTCCTTCGTTGCGCGTTTGCCTTCATTGCGCGTTTGCCTTTGAAATTTATTTTCCGTTGATGCGCAATATGTGTGTATCTATATCGTCGGAGTACTTCGCCGTTTTGAAATAACGTGCAGGTTTTGCGTTGTACTTTCGCTGAATTCGTTAACGTTGAGTTCACAAACACAATTCGTGTGTATGTGTCTCCCTTCTTCGATTGCGTAGAACGTTCGAGAGAATTCTGGAATTTACCACGGCGTGCTGCTTTTCTTTGCCCGTTGCGCTTTGTAAATTTGTCTTTCCCCCTCCGTTGTGTTTTTTAAAATGTACTCACACACTCACAAACTTTGCCTGTGCGTTTTACGTTGATTTTATTTTTCGTTTCTTTTTGTAGGCGTAGTCGTTCATCCCACTTCTGATTTGTCAAGTTAGTGGACCGATTAATATTGTTGACAATATTAACATTTTATTATTTTAATAAAAATATTTTACTATACAAAGTAATTATCTTGAATTTATTTGTATATCATTCGATTGGATGAGAGCCTGTCACTTTCAACCGCTCAGCTTCGCGTTCAACCACTGACTGAAGTGCCATCGCTTTACAGAATGGAAAATAAAATGAGAACTAAAACCCACAACAGCAGCAACATATATGAAGCTATTATTCGCAGCGGTAATGAAAGCCGAAAATTAAGAAAAACATTTTTCTAATAGCGGTCGCCCCTCGGCAGGCAATGGCAAACCTCCGAGTGTATTTCTGCCATGAACAAGCTCCTCATAAAAATATCTGCCGTTCGGAGTCGGCTTGAAACTGTACGCACACCACAAATAGGAGGAGGAGCTCGGCCAAACACCCAAAAAGGGTGTACGCGCCAATTATATATATATGTATGTAACGAAAGCCAGGACTAGGCTGCCAGAAAGACACAGAGGGCAAGTTGGTCGAGTTATGTACTAGTGGACCTAAACGAGGAGAACAAGATCCCCAAAGGCTGTATAATCACGGGACTAATCCTTTTAAGCGCGCATCAAAGCTGAGACGGAGTCCTACCAAGGCCCTCAGTATGGAAAGACCTGAGAGCGACGCCACGAAAATAATGAGAAAGCTGCACTATCGGCGATACCTTAATGCTTCTTGGTGAGTTGATTGGGAAGTTCATAGAAGCAATGCGTCTACCGCAACGTTCGATCAACAACCATATAAGAGAACACCTGGAATTGATCACCAAGCTCCTCTCACTCAGGAAGAATTCAAAAGCAAGGAAGCCAGGCGAAACGTTCTTGGAAGTGTAATCGCTGAAGGAACACTGAAAATACCCCCCGACGACAAACAAACGAGCAGAAATACGCCACCCAAGAAAATCAAAACCAGACACGTGGAAGGGCTCAAAGTGTCACCAAGTGCAGACCAGAAAAGAATGGCCAAAAAAATGGCTGGATGAGTGTCAAGCGCAAACCAGTCAAGAAGAAAGTGGAAAATAAGCCACCTCCGTGGCGGGATGCGATTGTCATTGCACGTGCTGGAAACACGACATACAGTGACATTCTCAGGGTGGTTAAGATGATGCCCTGCAAGAAGTTGGCGAAAACTTTACGCGCATTAGAAAGACGGCCAAAGGCGAGATCCTGCTTCAGTTAGAAAAAGAGCAGATGGCAAACACAGGTATGTATCAGAAGAAGATTGGCTAGGTGCTAGGTGATCAGGCGCAAATCAAGGTCGTAATGTACGAAATGCTGGTGGAGATTTGTGATCTAGAATGAAATCACAACCAAAGAGAACATAGGTGAGGCAATACGATCATTAGTGACCGTGCCTAGCCTATTTAGTGAAAGCGCAATAAAAAGTGTTAGAGCGGCAGACGCGCAAACAGCGGTGATTAGTCTACCAGCGCTGGACGAAAGGCGACTACTTGATAAGCAAAAAATCAAAATCGGCTGGGTGGTATGCCGAATAAGAGAACAACCTGACCTGAGGGGATGCCTGGAGTATGGACACCGAGCGAGGGCGTGTGCAAACGAAAACGACAGCAGCCAGAACTGTCTCAAATGTGGGTCAACAAAGCATGCGACAAAAGCCCTTCTGGGGAGCATGTAAAAGAAACGAAAGAGAGGATACAAGTCACTAGATTGAAAGCATAAGATGTCCTCTGTATCAAGTGGCGTACGTCAAGGCGAAGAAATGAGGATTGAGCAGATCAATCTAAACCATTGCGAGGTTCGGCAAGAGCAAGAAAGGGTATATGAAATTAAGGTGAATATGGTGCTAGTTAGCGACCAGTATAAAAACCTAAACGTCGGAACGCGGGTCTTGGAGAGGAAAAGTATGATATATGGGCTTTTGGAAAAAGTATCTTGCAGGATAAACCGCACCCCGTCAAAGATTATTATACCCGAGCAAAAATATGTGGCATTTATTTCTACAGAATGCTACGCGCCACCGAAGTTGGCGCAAGCAGTGTTTGAAAACCTGCTGGATGAGCTTGTGCAAAACGCTCGTGGTTCCACATCAAACATGATTGCATGGGCCGTGGAATGGGGCAGCAGATATACCAATAAAAGGGGAGATGCTTTGATTAAGGCATTCTCATTTCTTGATGCAGTTCTGGAAGAAAAAACACCATCGAAATGAATGGTCGTGCATACCCGACATCACTTTCGCCAGCAGGGCCCTACTACGATCATCAAACTGGGAACTGTGTGAATATTACAAGGCAGTGACCACCTTGCCATTATGGTGGACTTTATGCATGGAAAGGAAGACGTAAGACGTTTGATGAAGAACTGTTCCAAATCATGCTATAGGAGAACCCGACTAACACCAATGATGTGGAACTTCAGGCGGAGCTGCTAGTAAAATATGTTAGCAGAGCCTGTGATACCCCATTCTTTTAGAAACGGTTGCACAAACACTCTTTTCAAAGCAAAAAATACAACCAAGTCGACCCAGTTTCTCACAGCAGAAAGTAGTGTAATAATCAATGAGACAGAGGTGGTTTTGAAACGGAGAGTTTCGGCAATGCTAATGCTCCAGGACCTGACGGCTTTCCAAACAAAGCGCTGAAGATCGCTATCAGGTGCAACGCAAAGCTGTTTGCAGAACACTTCACCAAGTGTACGAGTATAAATGAAGACATATTTCCGGAGGTATGGAAGAAGTAACGATTTGTCCTACCTCAGAAACCAAATAAACCAGCGGGTGACCCAAGTTCATATCGGCCACTCTGCATAATAGATACAATGGGTAAAATCTTGGAGAAACTAATTTGCACACACAGCATCTGGAGAAAGTGCCGGCTGAACTATCCGAACATCAATCGGCTTCCGAAAAGGTCGTTAAACTATTGGCGCCGTCAGGAAGGTGACAAGCAATGTAAGCAAGGCCATTGAGGGTGACAGGTAAACGCATGGTGACAAAATATACTGTGCAGTTGTCTCTTTGGATGTCAAGAATGCTTTCAACTCAGCATACTGGCACACATGATACAGGTTATAAGCAGTTATCTGCCGGAAACAGTCTTTCTATACGATACAGAAGAAGGTCCAAAGAGATATACAGTGACGGCCGGAGTACCGCAGCGATCTGTATTGGGCCCGATCCTATGGAATGTCCTATATAAAGGGGTAATGCAACTGCCGGGAGAAGAGCGAATAATTAGATACATTGCGTTGTCCATATTTGCCGAAACAATTCTTTTGCAGCGAGGCAACAACAAATGTCGAAAATGGCTATCGAAGGTTAAACTTTAAATAGCAAGACAAAAAACAGAGGCAGTTCTCATTACGGCAGAAAAAAGTTAGAAACGACTGCACTAAACATTGATGGACTTAACGTCACAACACAAGCGGAACTAAGATATTTGGGTGTTAGGATCGAAACTCGGCTACACATTAAAAAGAATGCGGATAGGCAGTCATGGTGACGGCGGCACTGTCAAGGATTATAGCCAACATCGGTGGTCCTACTCAGAGCAGAAGAGCGCTAGTGGCTAAAGTTACCCAGTCTACACTCATGTATGCAGCATCCATATGGAGGAAAGCCCTGATGAAAAAAACATACGCGAAGAAGGCGTAAATAGTTTTTAAACAAAGTGTACTGTGCGTTGGGGAGAGTGTCGTATAAAGGCCGCCGAACTGGGTAGAGTCTACGACAAAGCCAAAAGTCTAAACAGGCGACTAACGGCTGAAGAGCGTAAGGAGGAAAGACAGAAGAGCATAAATGGGTGGCAAAATCGCGGCGACCTAGCGACGAAAGGGAGGTGGACGCATAATCTCATCAGAAGCGTGCAGACATGGGTTGAGAGCAGACGTGGTGGCACAGATGCTACAGAGAGTATCTTCAAAGACTCGGCCACGAGGACGCAGCACACCGCTCGTTCTACGGCAACGGTGGTGAGAACGCGGAATATATCTTTTCTCCTGCCCGAGATACGCATCTGAAAAAACGTCGATTGGAGAAATCATAAAAGAAAAAGTAACCCAAAGCAACATTGTAAATCACATGCGGCAATCGAAGTTGGTGTGGGCCAAGATGAGAGCATGGTCCGCGGATGCGTTACAGAAACTGCGGAAAAATGAATGGGAACGCAGTAAAGAAAGAGAGCAGACAAGAAACGAAGGGTAGACAGAGGCAGAAACATATATGGAGAGCCATACTGGCCAGGTTGGCCCTTCGATGTAATGCTTAAACGGCGGTACCGCAGGGCAAACTAAAGTAACAGAGGTCAGAGTTAGGGTACCTGTATTATTTCGCACATCCAGTTCAGTAGGTTAATACTGACTGTACGTTGTCCCGAATGAGGTACGGCTTTAGCGATCAGTATGAATCGTGCAAACATTTTTCTAATAGCGGTCGCCCCTCGTCAGGCAATGGCAAACCTCCGAGTATATTTCTGCCATAAAAAAGCTCCTCAAAAAAATATCTGCCGTTTGGAGTCGGCTTGAACCTGTTGGTCCCTCCATTTGTGGAACCAACATCAAGACGCACAGCACAAATAGGAGGAGGAGCTCAGCCAAACACCCGAAAAGGGTGTACGCGAAAATTATGTGTGTATGTATGTAGGTATAGCCGCAAATTCTTTATCTCGATGTCTGAGATCTCATTAATTTTCTGTAAGAAAGGCTTACCGAAAGAGCGCAGTCGTGTCCTAGCTAGCCCTGGATATTCTCATAAGTAATGACAGCTTGACAGCTTCTGTAGATGGGAGTGAAAGGGAGGTTGAGTCTGGCTGCATGATCCCCGACATTCCAATGACCTGTAAGGGTTGCAGTGATGCATGAAATATTTAGTCCTAACAGGTGATTCGCCCTTTGGGTTTTGTACGACGGCCATGTGTTTTTTGATGTAGTATGTGATAGTGTAAAGCAAAGGATGTTTCTATTGCGTTGAGTTGGGTGGCGTCTGCCACCGCCTCTGCTATCTCATTACCCCGTATGTTTCTATGACCGGGAGCCCATATCAGAGTAGTTTCAAGCCAATGTCTGAGCAATTCTACTTCCCCTCTTCACTGTTAGACTAGTTTGGATGAAATGGAGTTGGAGTCTAAGGCCTTGATAGCTGCTCGACTGTCTGAAAATATAGCTACTCTTGCACCAACTTCTTTGTGGAGTTTTAGTGATTTACATACTTCTCTGATCGTTCATCGTAGAAACATCAGGGTAGATTTCAATATCGTATCTACCAATCACTTTCCCTTTTTTCCATTCGGCTCTCGGTGGGAAACGTACCGTAAAGTCTTTCTTCAAGCTGAGGTCGGTTCTTGTGAAGTCTGATTTGTTGTTGAGCAGTGAGGGCCTTGTAGAAGGATCTTGCTGTGACCATACAATATTGTTGTCTAGCTTTCTATATCTGTGAGTCTCAGCGCGCTGCATGTAGCGATTGTTTTTATGTATAAGCCTAATGGTAATAGATTTGTTAGCATGTTAAGCGCTTCAGTAGGACTGGTGCTAAGCGCTTCTGTAGTTAAGATACGCGCTTTTCTTTGTATCTTGTTCAGCTTGGCTTCGTTGTATTTCTTTTCCATAGCGGGCCAACAGACTAGTGCCGCATATGTTACTATTGGCCTTACAATGGTTGTGTAGGACCAGTTGGATAGTTATGGCTAGAGACCCCATTTTTTAGCACGTTTAAAGTGCTATATTCGCTTTCTTTACCCTGTACTCTACGTTAGACCACCAGCTGAGTTTGGGATCTAAGATAACAATTAGGTATTTGCCTGTTGGGTTAGCATAAGACTAACGCCGTTTAATTTTAATTAAAGTTAGGTATCTTGGTTCTCTTAGTGAATAACATCAGTTCAGATTTTCTCAGGGTTACACTTAAACTATTGCTGATAGTCCCAGAGCCCCTTCCACCATCTCACTGATTAATGCTGGAAACATTCCTGAAACCATAATCACTATGTCATCCGCGTTGACATTGGTAAGGATATTGTTGACAACTAATAATAACACCGGTAAAACGGCGTTGCTGTCTACCTCACCGCTGATTACTTTAGTTATAAGATATAGTTAGTTCACTCTATCCTATGCCTGTTTCTAACATATTAAGAGCCTCAATTATGTATCTTGTGCTAACATTGTTTAAAGCCGTCTGTATGCTCCTCTCAATCGTACTGACAATCTCAAGAAGAGCTGTGTCTACAGATTTTCCTTTAAGATGGGCATGATGGGATGATGAAGTTGTTGTGTTTGTAATCTTCTCTCTGAGATATACATCCAACAATCACTCGAGAGTTTTTAGAATAAAGGAGGATAAACTGGTGGGTCTGCAATCTTTCGCTGCATCATGACCGCGTCTACCCGCTTTGTTGATAAAAATAGCTTTTTGGACTATGCCTTAGCATAGCTTTTTTTTTTTGAAAAATACCTTCAGCCACGGAATCGTCGTTTCTCGAGTGTTCCACAGCATGGAATAGAATATTCCATCTGGGCCGGCTACTTTGTATGGTTCAAAGATTTTCATCGTCCATAGAATTCTATCTTGGGATACGATGTGGTTGATTGTATTGGATGACAGGTTGGACGTTTAAACACTGTTCCTATTGTTCTCAATATAGTCTGTGTTACCTGGGAAATGTGTATTTATAAGATATTCTTATGTATCGGTCTAGGATTTTGTCTATTCCCCGTTGTCTTTCCTCAAGAAAGAAGTACAGGAGTGTTCTTTGGATAAAAGCTTAAGTCTGGCCATGTCTTTGGTTGATTCGATGGAAGTACAAAATTCTGTCCAAGCTTCTTTGCTTTCTTGTATTCCCTAAGGCAGTCTTTGTATGGTTTAAAGTACTTGTGTGTGTAGCAGATGTTGAAGATTTCTCTTGTAATTTTTCTAAGTTGACTTAAATCTTCATTCCAACAGGTGGGATAAGTTATTTTGCCATATGTGGCAGAACATGAAGCTTGAATTTCTTTTGTCAACGAAGCTTCGAAAGCTCTTATTTTCTCCTCTAAGTTTTTACTTGACCTTATGGTTCTATTTATGTATGTGTGGAAGTTTGGACTGGGCTATTCTACGGAATATGTGGGACCGCTTTTATATGGGGTCGGTTTCTCGAGCTTGAGATTCATATCGAAGAGAAACCAAGTATGCTCCGAAAAGGAGTACAGGAGTTATTATTCTAAGATCCTCTTCCCACCCTAGGCAATTTCCCGAGCTCGGAAAATGAAGGTTATGGTCGTCCCTACATTACATATGTCGAGATTGGTATTTAATAAAAATTCACAGTTGACTCAGATCTTTCATTCGTAAGCTCGTTTCCGGCATTTGCGTCGCAACCCGTCAGCCCAGCTCTGACCCAGGGTTCCTGTATGAATCCTATGTCAATGTCCCCTCCCTGACCAAAACATCCAAGTTCTCTGTAGCACATTTCGAGTGATGCAGATTAATCTGTATGGCTTTAGGCATCGGGCTGGTTGTCGTCTTCAGCTAGGTAGAGCTTTTCTAGCTTTTCTAGGTGTATGTTGTTGTCGACCTTATCTAGATCGTCTTCATTGTCATTGCTGTCTGCTTTGAATATTTTCAGTTTGGCCTTTCTCAGACCAAACCGCATTCTGTTACCAGATTTTCTGAGCACTGCTAAACACTCATCGTTAATCTGTAAAACGAATGACATGCTGCTTTGTTGCGGTTTTTCTGCCTTCGCGATTGCCCAGTCTTACCTTAACTTAAGTTTCTTTAGCACATCTGCACCGTTTAAGTCCATTGCTGGCAGCCAAATGCGAGCACGAGGAGGGCAATTTAAGTCGCTTGCCGGAATGAGCTTAAGCTTTAAGCCTTCCAGTGAGCTGCTGATCTCAGCAATGCACTTCTCTAGGACAACCCTTGACCAGTCGTCGTCGCACTTGATTACCCTACACCCTCGAAAGACTCCTGCCAAATCGAAGAAAGGGAGAGTACCGCCTGTGCTCCAACTACATGCTTGTCTAGCACAAACTTGGACAGTTTGGCCTCCACCTGTCCCCACTTCTGCCTCTGCTAGTGTTATTTTCGATCAGTTCATAGAGCGATTACGTCCTGTGACCTATTTCATTTCGTCGCATCGCTTTTTTTCTTGCTGTACGTTTTAAGTTTCTTGGATATGAAGTCTTCATACTCCTTGACCACCTTTTGGTATTTTATTTTGACAGTCGCCTCCCGCGCGTCAGTCGCTCCAGGAATTCATTCTTAGCAATCTTGCTTAGAATGAACCGCGCCTTCGTATAACGAGACTGCTCTCATGAAGTCTGAGTTGGGTTTTTTTGCGGCCTGGAGTTGGGTTTTTTTGCGGCCTGGATCTCTCTCTGAGTGCCGTCTCCCGCGTTTTGTGATGTTGGTGGGTGAATTCTTTGTGGTTGTTACTTGTTTGGCCAGCAGGTGATCCTCCTCGGAGGAGGGTATTGTGTCGCAGCACGGCACGAAGTTATTGGTTTTTTCTTTTATAGTTGACATCACTGGTTTTTTGCGGTTGCTTCGCCTGACTGCGTGACGCTTCACAACCTACGAGTGCAAAGGGGAAGTAATGGGGTCCTCCGCGGCAGCGCCCCTTGTCGCGGAAAGGTCACAGTTACTCTCGAAGAAGCCAGGTATTCGAGAGGGAAGCTCTGTTCGCGATGCACATGTTTAAAGTCTCTGCATCATTCAGTCCCCTGCACGATTCCAAGCACGCCACACGCGCCGTTTCGCCAATGGGTGGTCAACCAATCTCTATATGGGGCTTCCCTCTTAGTTCATGGTGGGTTAAATTCGTAAAGAGAATTTAAGCTCCATTTAAGCCCCATCCCCGCTGCAAGAAGACCAACAATGAAATATTTTTTTGTACTAGCACCACCGCTCTTGAGAAGGCGCAGTCATGTATTCGATCACTGTTAAAATGTATCAATGCCTTTAAAACTCTATGTATGCCTAAATATTTGTGTAAATATTCACGTCAGCATATGTGCAGTTTTCGAAGAAATGACGCGACCCGCCAAACAAAGTATAACCCCAACTCCAATCAATGTTGTATGATTAATAGTGTAGTTGATGAGTATACATGTTAACACGAAACAAATTCAAAATGCACAAAAATAAATATCGTGTCCCTTTAGTTTTAGTTTTAAGAAAATAAAATTGTCACTTCGTTTTAGACAGTCAAATAATAAAGAGGCATAGCCTCCTAAACAAAATTTATATTTTTTTATTTTAAAAACTTTCGGAGTTTTAACTGGCGGCCGTGACAGAACGGAGCAGAGTGCGTTGTAAATAACCGGAAAACAAAAAGTACGGTTACGCGTGTGTTTTATAAAATAAAAACCACATAGTGCGTCTAATAAGATATAAACACCAAAGCGGTTACACGCAAGGCACTAAGGAAGCAAGCAGATCCTGAATACTAAAGAAAAGGGAGAAATCAAAGCACCCACAACCACCAACCGTGCCAACGCTGGACATGAAGCTTAACATCTTAATGTAAGAATTTAATTTAAGTTGCGAAGTTAGAAAAAAAAATTTTTTAAACAGATTTCAGAAAAACTAAGTAAAAATTGTATTTAGTGAAAATATTTTAGCAAACCAATTTCAAAAAAAGAAATGTAAAAAAATATTTAAGAAAAATTAAATGAACATTTTTTTAATTAATTTAAACTTTTATATTTGAAAAAATACTGTGAATTTAGCAGAAAGAAAATTAAGTAAACGAAATTTAAGAAAAATTAAATTAAATTTTTTGAAGGAAGTCAAATGCAAAATAATTGAAAAAATGCTGCAAATTTAGTGAAAAGAAAATTACGTAAACAAAATTTAGGGAGAATTAAACGAATTCTTTTTCTGGAAGAAAAACAAATATATGAAGTAAAAATATTAAATTGAAGAAGTAAAAGGAAATTAGAAAAAAGAAAAATAAGTAAATGTGATTAAAGCAAATCACATATCAATAATTAAGGCTCTTATATTTAAAAAATCCAACTACGAAAAATCTTTAAATTTTTTTAAGAATCGGAAACAAATCACAATGACAGAAAAAGCGGACAAAATTATCGAACAAATTCAAAGACTTAGGATCGGTAATCAAGCGACTAATCACGGACATGACCAACAGGCATCGAATACTTCAAATTCCACGTATACCTTTACACCCACAAATCAACAGATGAATCCAGAATTTATTAAAGAGGTAGCACAATTGGTCTTAAACCAATTGACCAGGCCTAATATTCCAGACGACAGGGACCAGGAAATAACCTTAAACGCGAACAATGTCACCCAATTAGACAAAATCCCTGACATGGTCAAATGCGTTAGACAATTCTCTGGACGACCAGGCGAATTCAACTCTTGGAGAAAGACCGTAGATCGAATATTTAAGGCTTCTTCTTCTTCTTAATTGGCGCTATAACCGCTTACGCGATTTTGGCCGAGCTTAACAAAGCGCGCCAGTCGTTTCTTTCTCGTGCCAACCGGCGCCAGTTGGACACACCAAGTGAAGCCAAGTCCTTCTCCACCTGATCTCTCCAACGCAGAGGAGGCCTTCCTCTTCCTCTGCTACCACCAGCTGGTACCGCATCGAATACTTTCAAAGCCGGAGCGTTTGTATCCATTCGGACGACATGACCCAGCCAACGAAGCCGTTTTCTATTTAAGGCTTACGAAAGTTAAAAAGATACGCGGAAATAGATCGCAATATTGCATACGGTTAGACACAAAATTGTTGGCGATGCCGACACTGCATTGGAGTCTTACAGAACTCCGTTAGACTGGGGAAAAATCCGTAAATACCTAATGATGCATTACTCGGATAAAAGGGATATCGGTACTTTGGAGTACCAAATGACAACTTTGGCTCAACGCCACGATAGTATTCCCACCTTTTACCAAAAGGTATATCAGCTCCTTTCACTAATTCCAGACAAAATTGCATGTCAAGATACAAGTGAAGAGACTATTAATGCAATGACAAGCTCGTATCGTGAGAAGGCTCTCGATACTTTCATTCGCGGGCTTAATGGAGACTTACCTCGGCTTCTCAGCATACGCGAACCAACAACATTATCTCAGGCACTACATTTGTGCCAGAAGTTAAATAACATGACATTCCGTACGAACTATGCCCAAGGTAAGCAGAATACTGCACCACCAAGACCACCTCGACAAAATGAATTCTTTCAAAGCAATGTTAAAAATAAATTTTAACCAGAATTGGCCTATGCTCCCTCACAACCTAGAAATAACCATCCGTTCAAACCACGACCATTCGTTCACAACAACTTCCCGAATTATAGCAACCAGCCTAGATCAAATAATTACCAATTCCCAAATTATAACACCACCCCGCCTAGACCGAATAATTACCAATTCAGGACACAACCACCTAACTTCTTTTAAGGAAACTCTTTCAATAACCGATCAAATTTCCCACCGAAACCACCTGTACCCATGGATATTGACCAGTCAATACAGACTCGTCAAGTAAACTACCAAAACAGACCAAACTATCAACAAAATCACTTTCCTCAAAAAAGAACAATGACTCAGCAAACGCAACCCCCCAACAAAGTGCAACGAACGATAAAGAATCTACGGAAGAATATGATGTCGACCCGAATCAATTATTCACTAATGACGATAGCGTAAATAGTTACGAGCAAAAATTGTGCTAGGTACAGGGAAACACAGACGACGGATATACCACTGACAATGTCTATTTTTTAGATTAATCCCGTCCTCACTTCCATATTTTCAATATATGGTAAAAAATGGGGACACTCTGAATTTTCTGATTGATACAGGATCAAATAAAAATTATATCCAATCCACTCGTATACGAAATCCAATACCCAACGAAAAACCTTTTCTTATTAATTCAGTGACAGGCAATATAGAAATAACCCATCATACTTATGTTAATATTTTTGGCCCAGAAACAGAAAAATTAAAGTTTTATATCTTGCCCGCTCTGGAAACATTTCATGGTATCATCGGTAACGATACCATAAGACAGCTAAAAACAATAATACACACCGATAGAAATTATATGACCATTTACCCAAACCTGAAAATACCTTTAAAGCAAAAAGCTTCACGCGACGTTAACAATATAAATTTGCGGCTAACAAATCTTTCTGTGGAGCAACGTCTGTTCTCCGAACCAGACGAAAAGCTAACCTACACTACTCTTGTCAAAGGTGAAATTCGTACAACTACAGATAGCCCAATTTACTCCATTGGATAGGGGTAAGTATCCAATGGCCCTTAAAGAAGAGGTCGAAAAACAGGTTGAAGAGCTTCTCATGAATGGCGTTATTAGACCGTCCAAATCTCCTTATAATTCACCTGACTGGATTGTTGACAAAAAACCTGATTCTTCAGGATGAAAACAATTTCGAATGGTAATAGATTACCGCAAGCTAAACGCTGTTACAATTGCCGATAAGTATCCCATTCCCGAAATAAATCAAGTCCTTGCTAATCTTGGCAAGAACAGGTATTTCTCAACAATCGATCTCAAGAGCGGATTTCATCAAATCCCCCTTAGAGAATCTGATATAGAAAAGACCCCATTCTCCATTAAAAAACGAAAATATGAGTTCGTGCGTTTGTCTTTTGGGTTGAAAAATGCCCCCTCTACTTTCCAAAGAGCCCTTGATGATATTTTGAGACAACACATAGGTAAACGATGTTATGTCTACATCGATGATGTTATCATATTCGGCAAAGACGAGAACGAATACACTCGAACACTTCGAAAATCTAAAAATTGTATTTCAGACCCTAGAGTCCGCAAACATGAAGATTCAATTGGACAAATGCGAGTTTCTGAAACAAGAATTAGAATTCTTAGGATATGTCGTAGGTATAGAAGGAATAAGAACGAATGAAACTAAAGTATCTGCAATAGCAAAAATGGCCCCTCCAAAAAATCTGAAACAATTACGATCATTCCTTGGAATGGCAGGATACTACAGAAGATTCATTAGAGATTACGCGAAAATCGCAGAACCTCTGACAAATCTTCTACGAAACGATGCAGGATATATTTCAAAAAATGCCTCCAAAAATACCCCAATCACCCTTGATAAAGACGCAGTCGAATCATTCAACAAAGTAAAAAATTCTCTCATTTCCCAAGAAGTACCGTTAGCTCACCCAAATTTTGAAAAACCTTTCGAACTTACAACTGATGCCTCAAATTTTGCGTTAGGAGCAGTCCTATCACAAGAAAATAGACCAATAACATTCATCTCTAGGACCCTCTCAAAAACAGAAGAAAATTATGCAGCTAATGAGAAGGAGCTGCTGGCTATAATATAGTCACTCAACTCTCTCAGGAGCTACTTATACGGCTCTAAAAAAATAATAATTTATACCGATCACCAACCTTTAACCTACGCTCTTAGTAGCAAAAATACCAATAGCAAGATGAAGCGCTGGAAAGCGATACTAGAAGAATACAACTATCATTTAATATACAAACCCGAAAAAACCAACGTGGTCGCTGATACGCTGCCACGTTTACCCACAGAAGTAAATTCTCTCACTCCCACCATTCACAGTGACGAAAGTTCCAACTAAAATCTCATACCCGACAGAAGCACCCCTTAACGTTTTTAAAAATCAACTTTTCTTGAAGCAAGAGGAATCTTCTAGCTACCAATTCAAGATAATATTCGTTGGCTACCACCAACACATAATAGTAGAAGTATCGAAGTGTTTGCTTAGCACAGCTTATATATAATATATGTATATAAGAATGTAAGTCGATACGAACGTAAGGAAATGACAAATATGGGATAATGTGTATTAATATAATGCAAGTCCTTGTACAAGAATTAAGGTGACCAGATGTAACGAGTAAAAAATATTGCAATATTATAAATTAGACTACAATACTAAATTATGATATTAAAACTATACAATTAACTTATAATTAAACCATATCCTGTAAAAAAAAATTAAGAATAAATTTACTTTTGCTCGATATGACCACCTTTTGCCTAGACTATGACCTTGAGACGGTTGAGAAACGAATCGGAAGCTGCCCGAATGTGACTTGCAGGTATTTTAGCCCACTTGCTGACAATGGCTTTTTTCAGTGCCTCGATACTGGTGAAACTTTTAGTTCGAGCCTTGCTCTCCAAATTGGCCCAAAGAGAATAATCCATCGGATTCGCGTCTGGTGAATTTGATAGCCATTGTATGGACGTTATGAAGTTCGGAACGTTTTTTTTTAGTGAGACGGTGCCGAGTCCTGTTAAAACGTTCATGCCACCAAAATGTTTGTCTGCCCACGGCTTCAAAGCAACCTCCAGAATATTTTCCCCATAATATTTCGTATTTACCTTGACGCCAGGCGCGATGAAAACGATTGGAGAGCGCCCATCTGCGGTTACAGCGGCCCAAACCATTACCTGTTGCGGGTGGTGTCTCCTGGTGGCTAATCGATGACTCCAATGACTCTCGCATGAACGGTCGGTTAAATAAACCCTATCGGTCTGGGACTTTACGAATTGCTCAATTTGAAAGATTTTCTTTTCAGAAAACACAATGTTGGGAAAATTACCGCTTTTGGTCAAGCGAAACAACTCCTTCGCTCTCTCAACTCTGACTTGTTGCTGCTTTGGTGTGACATTATTTGGGTCTTGTAAGGCTTGATTTTAAGATCATTTTTCAGTATGCGGTGGATGCTATGGTCAGATATTTTTACTTCTTTCGCCAATTAATTGGCACTTCGTCGGGATTTCGCTCAATTCGCTTCTTCACTTTTTTAACCATTTGACGTGACGTTGCCGTCTTTTGATGACCACCTCCATGACGTTTCGCGAAGCTACCAGTATCGTTGTAACGAGTAATGGTGCTATAAACAAAAAATTTATTTACTTTACGGTGATCGAGCTCACGAACAATCGCTGGTTGTGATTTTCTAGCCATGTTTCAAATCCATTGCATTTATGTTTGAAATCCATTACTGATTTTGTTTTTTCGCGGTTACTATTGGCAAAATTCTTTCGCGCGCTTGTAAACAAGACTCTGTACTGCCATTTAACCAACTAGCAGACAGTTGATGCCCGTGCATCAGCCGCGCGAGCGGTCTGAAGTTGGTTACACTTCGAGTGCCGGACCCTGTACATTTGTACGTACGCACTAATGTATCATATGTGATGCAATGGCAAAATTGCGATTTGCCGATTTTTGATTTTTGTAGGATTTTTATATAAAATATTTCATTCAAACCTCCTACATTAATAATCGATCACACTCTCTATGTAAAACCAGCGTATAATCCAATAGCCTTACATCAGTTATAAATATACGCATTAATATATTTTTATGTACTTAATATCAGGTCAGTCCATAAGTTCGTGCGTTTTTTAAAGGTGGTTTTAAAATTAATAAATAAGATGCTTAAATTATTTATTAATCAATAATATATTTTTCGTTATTATTTACAATGTCTTCCCAACGTTTAGTCAAATTTTTAATTCCCTGCTAAAAAAATTGTTTGTCCTTGGAGCCAAAATACGCTTCGATATCCCTTTATAAAGCTTCTTTTAGTAGTTCTGCCAGTAGTTCTTGTTACTCATATGGAATTGAAGTCCGCGGAAAAGGTGATAATCACAAGGTGCAATATCCGGAGAGTGTGATGGATGCGGCATTAGCTCCCATCCGTGCTCGTTCAACTTGCCTAATGTTTGATTTGCGGTATGAGGTGTTGCGTTGGCGTGGTGAAACGAAACTTTGCGTCTACTCACTAAAGACGGCCGATTTTTTTTAAGTGCCTTATTCAGGTTTGATAGCTGATAGGAATAATAATCAGCAGTTATCGTCTGCTTTGACTGGAGAATCTTCTTGGGGTGAAGGCAATCTCTAGGGGTCGGTTCCGGTGTTTCATCTTTATCTAACCTTTGGCGTTTGCGAACAGGATTATTGTAAAGGACCCAGTTTTCATCACCAGTTACGATACGGTTCAAAAAACTTTTATTTTCAATCCGTTGCAGTAGCTGGGAGCAAACAGTCACTCTCTGCTGAAGGTTGGCGACGGAAAGTCTATGCGGAACCCATTTTCCCAAATTTGAAACCTTTCCCAACTGGACCAGGTGCCTGTGAACTGTTCCATGCGATGAATTTAGCCTCAGAGCCATCATATCGACTGTCAAATTTCGCTCAGCTTCCACGAGTTCGAGCAAGTCGTCGGAAGACCAGTGTGCGAGTTATATATATAAAACCAAACACTAACACTATAGATGAATTCATTGCAAATATTATTAAAGACAAAGTGTAATACTAAACCCATTTCCGATTTGGTTAAAGAAATTACGATTAAATTCATAAAGCAAAATTATTTTTCGGTCGCAATTCCAAGAATTACAACCGTCCCAATTTAACTAACTTCACTGTCTGCTAAGAAAGCAACTTATAATAAATATTTTCAAATCCGCATTTCCGTTCCCACACGAAAATGCAATATTCATAAGTAACACAACAATTTTTTATAAACCAATGTAATTAGCAAGTAAAAAACAGAATTGTAAAATATACCGAGTAAGCAAATATGTACACATATGTAAGCTTTGATTTTACCTTAAGTAAAATAATAAAGTCAGTCTTGTTCCTCCCGTTCATTGGAGTAGTTGTCAAACTTAAATTAAATTGAAATAAAATAAAATAAATAAAGTTTATACGTAAAATAAAAAGAAAACAAATTTAGTTTTTTTTTATAACAACCGCGATCCGGTAACGAAATTCGCGGGGCATCCTCCACGTCGCAGTTACCACTTCGGAATTTTGAAAACCACTTTTACGCAGTTCTTACACTCAATGTTCTTTAATACAACAAAAACTATTTCATTCAAAACATTTTTCCTCACGCGCCTAAGCTATCCATAAGCCTATTTTTCTTGAGGAGGACAAAAATTTACGGTTCTCCAAACATTGGCAAGTGCCATCTTCGTTTTACATACATACGTATGCATATCCATATACAAGCAAAATGACGGAACGATTGGAGCAGCGTTACTGCATCAAATTTTGCCAGTAACTGCCACGCTCTGGTCGGCCATCAATATGCTAACATGAGCATGTCATTGCCAAAGTGAACGCTGTGGTGATGCGGGACCGCCGTGTGACTATCCGAGAAAATGCGGAAGAGGTATATTTCAGCACTTTTTCGGCTCACTCCATTGTGACCCAAGATTTGGCCATGAAAAGAGTGGCGGATAAAGTTGTGCCGAAGCTGCTGACGGCAGAGCAAAGGGAACTTTGTGTTGAGGTCTCACTGGACATGCTGGACTCCATAAACAGTGATCCTGACTTCATGAACACCATTACCATTGGTGATGTCTCCTGGGTGTACGAGTACGACCTGGAAACCAAAATGCAGTCATCACAGTGGAAGCATTCCACGTCACCAAGACGCATTCAAAAACCGACAAGAGCACTAAATAAAATGTTACGTTCACACTGCTTGACAGCAACTGACGCTAGCGACAGGCGGGAAAAAAGGAACATATGTGCAGGAAGGTTACAGGTCTGCTAATGCAAGCGCGTGTTAGAAATAAAAAACAAAGTCGGATACTTTTCTAACAGACCTCGTATGCGGCCGTCGTAGCCGAATGCTTTGGTGAGTGACTACCATTCGGAATTCAAAGAGAACGTAGGTTCGGTATACCTTGTATAACGCGGTCTTTTACAACGCGGTTTCGATACAACGCGATTTGGAAAAATTAGGTTTCAGTACAACGCGAAATTTAGGCTTATATAACGCGAAGGGGAAAATACATAATTATAAAATCTGGTAACACTAATTTGCGTACCACATATTTATAATATGTAATGTATTTTTAATGTAAACCGGGAATTACCCTTTTTTGCCTTCACAACATGTGTGAGTATACCAGGCATGCTTACGGCATATATATTTGTACTCTTCTTGCTCATTAATATTTATTATACAGTAGGTTCTGTTTTTATGCGGTAGATACGTTCCGCAAGAAACAGCATAAAAAAAAAACAGCATAAAAAAAGCTACTAGTTCTATAGTAAAACTATAGATACGTTTCAAATGCTAAAACCGCATAAATCTGAAATAATCGCATAAAAAAGGGCACTAGTCCCATATTATTACTATAGATACGTTCCATAGACCGCATGAATCTGAAATAATTAAATAAAATCGCATAAACAAAATATTGTATCTTTGAAAATTATATCTTTATATATCTTCCATACTTGTAGGGTTAGCATTTCTGATGTAATCTGTGATGAGTTTTTGCTTAGCTGGTTTAGAATCTTGTTTATATGTACAATTCCCGATAGGTCGACATGCATTTTGTAATTTAAAAAAAAAACCGCACTATTTCAAAACCGCATAAAAAAAAGCCGCATAAAAACAGAACCTACTGTATTATCAGTACAGTGTGAGTGGATATCAGGTATTTAATAAGGAAAAAAAATTTCTTTTTAGAAATTTAATACATTTAAGTATCAGCATAAGTTATATTTGTGATCGAAGATAGGTATGTATGTAAATTTTTGTTATTGGTAATTTTCTTTTTTATTTACAATGTACATATGTAAATTTTTGCAGCCATGAATAGTGAAATTTCAACTGCCGAAAAACCAACGCTAAAGCGAAAATTTATTACCATGGATGACAAAATTAAGATTCTGGATAGATTAAGGAGTGGTGAAAAAGCATTATTAATAGCAAAATCTCTCAGTTTAAATGAGTCCACAATACGCACCATTAAACAAAATGAAAATAAAATTAGAAATTCTGTTATTGCTGGGTCATCAATAAGCACAAAAAGAGTTGCACGTGTGCGTGATCTTTTAATAGAAAAAATGGAAAAAGCGTTAATGTTGTGGATAGAAGACTGTGCTACAAAAAAAAATGCCAATCAGTACAAATGCCATTAAGACGAAAGCTCTTAAAATTTATGCAATTTAAAAGAAAGAAATTCAGATGCAGTCCTAGTAACCAAAACATCTAAGCAGGAATTCTTAGCTAGCAAAGGCTGGTTCGAAAACTTTAAATCTCGCTTTGGATTACACAATATTAAAGTTTAAGGTGAAACTGGATCCGCAGACGTAGAAGCTGCGAGGGTTTACCCTAAGACTCTTGCTAAAATCATTGAAGAAGGTGGTTATAAGGGAGAACAAATTTTGAATGCGGACGAAACAGGTCTAAATTGGAAAAAAATGCCGCGTCGGACATACATTTCGAAAAATGAAAAAGTTGCACCGGGTTTTACGGCCGCAAAAGACAGAATTACTCTACTTCTCTGTAGTAATATATCTGGTGACTACATTACAAAACCTTTATTTATAAACCGCTCGTTAAATCCACGAGCGTTGAAAAATGTCGATAAATCCAAGTTACCTGTTTATTGGCGGGCAAATAGCAAGGCTCGAGATTGGTTTTTAAATTGCCTTGTACCTGAGGTTGAAACTTATTTCAAGATTAAGAACATCTTGATAAAATGGATTCAAATCCTAACATGACAGTTACAGAACTATGGAAAAATTTTTCAATTTTAAACTGCATTACTATTGTAGAAAAATCTCTTAAAGAATTAAAGTAGTCCACGCTAAATGGCTCATGGAAAAACATATGGCCGGAGATTGTTGCAAAAAATAATGCTGTGCCACCATTACATGTGGAAGTGAGCCCTATATTAACGATAGGTCAACGTTTCAGTGGAGAAGGCTTTGACGATATGAACGAAGATGACATTTATGAAATTAGGAATGAAGGTACAGACCTCACCGAAACAGACCTAATTCAATTAACAACTGAATCTCCATGCGTCTCAAATCTCGCACAAGATGACGTCACTTCGGTAGAAGATACCTGTGAATCAATTCCCAGTTTCACTCTGAAGCGCATACGAGAGGGTTTAAGTTTGGTTGAGAAAATGAAATCTTTCTTTACAACTAATGATCCTTCGCTGGAGAGATCCAGCAAAATAATAAGGGAAATTGATATTAATCTAGCACCTTATTACGAAATTGAAAAGGAGCTTAAAAAAACCACCCACCAAAAACTGATAACAGATTTTGCAATTATAAAACCAGTAGAAGAACCACAAGGTCCCACAACTAGTTTCTTATCCAATAGCGAAAACTATGTTGAAGAAATATCTTCTGATGAAGCTATTGCTCCCCCAAAACGCCCACGTGCAAAGATCTTTGAAGACAGTGAAACAGATTAATTACCATATGAAGTTTGAAGAATAACAATAAAGTTTTTAATAAACCTTTAATTTGTTTTAGTTTTTTTTTTAAATTTTTAATGTGCACATAATTATTTAAATTTTGTTTTTTGAATTTTGAAATATGTATGTATATATGTATTATTATTCATATCTTGTGTTTTTAATTGTATAAGAAAGTCTGAACTTTAGTATTGAGTTGAAATATATGTGCATCTGTTATTTTGTATGTATTTTATGTAAAAAAACCTATTGGAACATAACCCCCAAATTTATATGAAAACTATGTTTTAGATAACTCGGAATTACATAACGCGCAATTCTTCTGGAACGTAACTATCGCGATATACGAGGGATACCTGTACTCATATATGCACGTACATACGTACGTATGTATATGTATGTGATCTACATAAATGCGTATATTTAAATAAATAACTTAATAACATAAATAAAAGTAAAGTTTATATTTTTATCAAGATTTCAAAACAAATATTTATCAAAAAACTGAAATTTAAATAAAATATTAAAAGTGAATATACAGATATGCAGGTCCTAAGACTTGCTCTTGGCAAGCATTCAGGGATCCTACAAAAACAATCATTGCTCAGTTCATATGATACCGAATTATTGTCAAACTTCCCAAAAACGTGTCACGCAACATGTTCGAGTTGATGTTCGAGATTGTCTCTGTGTTGTTATCTACTTACTCAATGATTGAAGCAAACGTGACGTACCTCACAAATCGTATTTGGTTGCCCTTATAAAAGAATTCAAGAGTAAATACACTCATGATCGAATTTCTGCTCAGCAAATGCAAAAACAATGTTAATCAAAGCGCATACGTACATACGTATGTATATACACATGATGTTCTACCGTATTTATACAGATATCTATATACTTGTATTCTAAGCTTGCAATAAAACAACTAAACTAAATAAAAACCTAATTCATATCATACATACAATTATATGTACATATAACCGCGTACTAACTTTATGTCCCGACTTCGATATATGTATCTTCAAAGTTAAAATCCGAAACCTTGCGACAACAGGCGCAGATGCAACTGCTATGATTCTTTTAGAAGCCATGGCGACTCCAAAATAGTCCACACGACAATATTTCTTATTATTTCGAATTATTTGACAGTTTGCCAATATTTGGTGATGCGTAAGCCAGAGAACGTTAATGTACACAGAAATCTCACGGACTACGAATAGTGTGAATTATCAAAAATGAAGTCTAACCGCCGCCGTGGTGTGGTGAAACGTTTAACAAAGCTAATTACAGTGAATTCCTTGTTTAGTATATTGGCTCTGCACAGTTTTCGGCTTCTGACGAATGGCCGACGACATTTTGCAAAGCATTTGAATGGGTTTATTTCTATCCTCCTTTGACAATCGAAATTTTATTCAATTTATATTTTCAAACAAACTTAAATGTACAATCAAAGATACATTTATTTGAATTGTAAGAATTTAAACGAAATACATTGCAAAACGATCTCACATTTTGGTGCGTGCGTTTTAGTAAACTCAAATTTTATACAAATTTGGTGAAAATTGTTGCTAATTTTTTGTATCTATAGTATTATTTTAAAACATGGCGCTTATTCTGACTAAACTACAACACGTACAGATATGAAATATATATCAAAAGAAAGGTTTTGATGAGCATATTTCCGGAAAATTATAAAAATTAAAATTGGTTAATTAGTTCATGAAATATTTGCGTGTAAAGTTATCAAAATTTTCATATTGATAACAGCGATGTCTATGCAAAGCAGGTTGACACACAAATATACGCACATATGTACATATATGAGTACGTTTGCTTTGTTTAGCTCCCTTTCTAATGAGCACAGCATTGTATACATTTGGATTCTCAATAACTGTTTTGCTTTGTTATCCTTACTAATAAATACATATGTATTCATGAACATAGTCCCAACGGTTGCTGCGAATTTTTTTCAAAATTTTGTTGTGATGGTATTGCCATGATGTGATATAAATTGACAATTTACTTGAAATTTGTCAGTTCACTTAAAACAACGGTAACAGTACAAGTTAGTAAGAGTTTTGGGCAGACGCAAAATATAATTTATTTTGAGAAAAAAGTACATACATACATATTTAATTTTAAAATATGCCTAGAGGACGCCCAAGAAGAGTTCGTAGAAGAGTTCCTACTTTAAGTGGAGGAATAGAGCAGGTAAGCAAGTGATAAATGTTTGAAACGTCACGTATTGGATATGATTGGTAGAAGCATCCACTTTTGTTTTCGTTCATATATGGTACAATTGATCTACAATATATAAACGTATGTATGTATTTAAAAATTTTGTGTCCGCTTGATCGTTTTTGCAAAGCTCAAAATTTTAAATAGTTTTAAAAAATGAAGAGAGAGAGACAAATTAGTTTTTTATTTGATACGCTTTTGGCATGGATCCATCTACTTGCTGTAAACGCCCTTTTGGCATTTGGCACGCGATGTGTCGTACTAGAAAAGAGTACATGTCTATCCTTCAAATAAGATAGAGTTTAACAAAGTGGTTGCGCGCTGAAATCGGTTTTTGTTGAAAACTTACATCTCTTTGCTTCCGCTTCATATAATATATGTTTTAAACGATTTTATGTTTTTTAGGTCAGTGTTCATGCAAGCACAAGTACATACAAAAAAGCTCTAGATCCAGCATTTAATGCAGAATATATCACGCCTGGTGGTTTAACCAGTATAAGTTTGCATTGCAATGCTAAACATTTTAAATGTGAAAAGGTAACTTCCCATTATTGAAACACTTTGGTAAACTTGATAAAGAAAAATTTTTTATAGGGAAGAAATCAATTCCTTACATGCTGCCACGGTGGGAAAGTGCAGATACCGATACCTCGAGTACCTGATTTTTTGGAAAGGGTTTTTGAAAATAATTTGAACTCTTTCCGGTCCCATTACTTAGAGAATATAAGACAAATAAATAGCTCATTCGCTTTTGCATCTTTTGAAGCTAAAATTGTAGAGCCACCAGGACGTGGCCCTTATTGTTTTCGGATACATGGATCAATTTACCATCGAGTGGGTCCTCTTCATGCTAATAATGATTCAAACTCATTATACGCACAGCTTTATATACTTGATACTGACCAAGCCACTGACATTCGACTACAAAGGAATGCAAATTGCGATAGTTCCTTGATGAAATGCCTACACGAGATGATATCAACCGTGAATCCCTTAGCCCGTCAGTATAAATTTATGGCACAAGTTGAACGCGAGGAGGAACAGAGGGCACGACAGGCAAATCGAGTTCCGCACAAAGTTAGCATGATTTTCTTCAGTAGTCATGCGAATCGGCGTTATAATTTGCCTAACTGCTCAGAAATTGCAGCCGTTTTCACAACTGAGGATGGTGAACCACCGGCAAGCCGTGATTTAAGAGTATTTTCTCACAGCTCAGAAACACAGTATTCCACCACGATTTCAACTTTACATAGATTATGCGATCCCTTTGTTTATTTCCCCTCTTTTATTTCCCTATGGTGAGCCAGGATACGACGAAGCACTACTACATGAGCAAGAATACAGAACAAGTCGCAAGTTCAGGGTCACACAGTTGCAATTCGTTGGATATCGAATGGCGATTCGAGAAGGTTTCAGCTTACTTCATGCTTCAGGTAAACTTTGCCAACAATATTTAGTTGATCAGTACGTTAGAATAGAGGGTGCAAGGTTGGCGTTTTTGCGTAATCACCAACATCAGCTTCGAGTTGAAACATATGCTGGCTTACACGATTATGTTATGCGTCAAGCAGAACTAGAAAATGCACGCCCTGGTCGCATTGTCGTTCTGCCTTCCAGTTTTCCAGGCTCACCTCGCAATATGAATATGCATTACCAAGATGCCATGGCTATTGTTAGAAAACATGGAAAGCCGTCACTTTTCATAACTTTTACCTCTAATCCAAAATGGCCTGAGATAACTCAAAACATTGAACAGTATCAAGTACCCCAAATGCGTCCTGAGTTAATAGCGCGAGTTTTTAAGCAAAAACTAAAAGATCTTTTAAATAATATTTCAAAAAAGCATGTATTTGGAAGGGTGAAATATTTTCTATACGTAATAGAATTTCAAAAAAGAGGTCTACCGCATGCACATATTTTGGTTGCTCTTCATGATGCAGATGCCATTATTGATGCTTCTATTATAGACTTGGCTGTTTGTGCTGAAATTCCGAATAAAGAAACTGAGCCTGAACTTCATGAAATTGTTTTAAAATGTATGGTGCATGGTCCATGTGGCCCACTTAATCCTTCATCGCCTTGCATGTCTGAATCTGGAGAATGCACAAAAAACTATCCAAAACTATTTCAAGAAGTTACTTTGCAAGATGTCAATGGGTATCCCCAGTATCGTCGCTGCGATGACGGGAGCAAAGTTTTAGTTCGAGTCAATCAAAACCAAATTGAATTAGATAATCGATGGATCGTACCAAATAAATACTTAACAAAAAAATACGCCGCTCACATCAATGTTGAAATATGTTCTTCAATCAAAAGTGTTAAGTACCTACATAAATATATCTATAAAGGATATGATTGTGCAAGTATTCAGATCATTGAACAACCTGTTAGTAACTGCATTAATTTTGATGAGATAACGACTTTTGTAGATGCTAGGTATGGAAGCGCACCAGAAGTGTGTTGAAGACTTTTTGAATTTCCAATGCAGGAAAAATCACACACAGTAAAACCTCTTGCGGTACACCTTCCAAATTTACAAAATATTTACTTTCGTGAAGACAGTGCTTTTATAGCAAAAAGCGATTACGGAATTCCGAGACACTACACTTACTGCGTACTTTAAGCTGAATACAATAGATACTTTTGCTAATACATTGACTTTCCAAGAAATTCTTGAACATTACACTTGGCAACAAGGCTCACGTTCGTGGCAGAGAAGAAAAAATTTAGCCAACGCAATAGGCAGAATTTATACGGTCGATCCAAAGGATCGAGAACGATTTGCATTACGTTTACTGTTAGTTTCCATAAAGGGTCCTAAATCATACAATGATTTATTGACAGTTGATAATGAGCTCCTCTCTTCTTTTTGGGAATCGGCCGTCAAACGAAAGCTATTAGTGGATAACTCGGAATCGGTTGCTGTTTTGACAGAAGTTTCTACCTTGAAAATGCCCTCACAGTTAAGACGT
>JAYXIM010052825.1:0-30701 GCA_037575425.1 Anastrepha fraterculus | reverse complement strand
TGGGCTAAACTTTCGTCACTATGTTGGATTGCAGACAAGGAGTTTATTTGTTGTGGTGGTCGAGAAAGTGCGTCTGCGACAATATTGTTACTGCCAGGTTTGTATTTGATTTCATAATTATATTCCTCTAGAATTGATTTCTATCTTTTTAGTTTACTGTTAGTATTTCTGCTACTGAGTGAGTATGTCAAGGGTTGGTGGTCTGTGAAAATTTTTACTGTGGTTGAACCATACTAAAGGTTTTTAAAGCCCATATTACGGCCAAAAGTTCCTTTTTCTTTAGTTGCGTAGTTTCCCTCGGTCCTTGTCAATGTTCTGGAAATGGACATTATGGGTTTACCACTTTGCTCTAGGACTGCTCTTATGGCGTGGTTTGACGCGTCGGTTGTCAAGAGAAATTCTTTTTCAAAGTCGGGTTATTGTAGCATGACGTCAGAGAATGCTAACGAATTTTTTAGTTTGTTAAACGCTTCCATTGCGTTATTGTCGAGAGAAATTTTTATTTTAGCTGAAAGATTTTTGCACATAAGTCCCTCCTCCGCTCTCAAAAGTACCGTCAGGGTAGTTTTGCGTAGTCTTTAATGAAACGTCGGTAATAACCGGAAATTCCTAGAAAGGATCGAAGTTCGTTTATAGTTTGAGGCGGTGGAAAGTCTTAAATTGCTTCCACTTTTGCTGGATTTGTTTTTAATCCAGTTTTGGAGACAATAAATCCCAAAAGCTCGACATCTTCTTTGAGAAATTCTCATTTATCAAGTTGAATTTTCATATTAGTATCTTGTAGGGTCATGAAAATTATTTCCACGTTTTTCAAGTGGAAGTCTTCGTCTTTTCCGAAAATTATAATGTCGTCTATGTAGAAAAAGCATATTTTGGCGATGTAGTCTCTAAGAATATCATCTAATGCTCGTTGGAATATGGATTGCGCATTTTTTATGGCCGAAGGGTAGTCTGGTAAATTCGTATTTACCATTGTTGACTGAAAAAGCTGTCTTCGCGATATCGGATTCAACTAGGCGAATCTGAAGATAGCCACTTTTCAAGTCGAGAACTGTAAAGAATTTGATCTTTCCGAGTTGTGAAAGTACTTCGTTCGTTTCTGGGATTGGGTAGCGGTCGGGTATTGTGATTGAATTTAGTTTGTGGTAATTTATTACCATTCTGTATTTTTTTGTGCCAGATGCATCTGCTTTCTTTGGCACTATCCAGATAGGAAAATTGTATGGAGATCGTGAGTCTTCAAGTCTTCAAGTAATTTTGATATTTGCTTTTCTCCCTCGTCCTTTAGGGACATTGGGAATGGGTAGAATTTGGAATATACCGGATCTTGGTTTTGTAGTTTTTATTTCGGCTTTTACCGCGGTAGTGTACGTTAGTTTTACATCCGGATCAGAAAACATTTCTGGGTATGAATAGCATAAATTTCGGAGTTTTCCCGTTTGCTCGTTCGTAAGATGGTCTGACCTTATTTCGATATTGTTTACTGATTTTAATTTTTGTTGTTTAATGGCTATTTTCATATTGTTTTTTATTAGCATGTGATTTTTTGAAGTAAAAATTACGGCTTCTAATTGTTTTAGGCTGTCATTACCGAGAATGCCGTGAAAGGATTTAAGTGAGGGTAATATAAAAAATTAAAGGTTTTCGTCTTCTAATCCGAAGAGGTTAATAAAGGTATGGTGGGTTATCTTTACGTTTCCTCCCACTGAGGTTGCATAAAAATTTCCTCGATTGGAATACGTTTTTTCGCGAGGTTTGGTTGAATGTAATTTTTATTCGAACCTGTGTCAATTAAAAAATTTAGAATTTTCCCGCTACCGTCCTTGCATTGGAAATATGGTAGCGTGGAATTTGTTAGCCTAAAACATGAATGTCTGGAGCCGGATGGTACTTAAACGATAGTAATAAGTATCACTATGCTATGGGGAGAATGGCAACTGTTTTCCAAACAGAACTTTTTGCCATCCTAAAAGTAGCCGAATGGATAATCGAGAGGAGATGGAGCGAGAAACAGATTGGAGTCTTCAGTGACAGTCAGGCTGCATTGAAGGCCCTGGAGAACGCGAAGCAAACCTCAAAGATTGTTCAAGAATGTAAGAAGAAGCTTAATTCTGTCGCAAGACAAAACAGGCTTGTACTCATATGGGTTCCGGGATACTCCGGTGTTCAAGGAAACGAAATTGCCGACGAATTGGCCAACCATGGATCAGCGGTGCCCCCACAGGGGCCAGAGCCAATAATCGGAATCAGTTGGGCAGGAATCAAGAATTGGATCAACGATTATGTAGGCAATCTACATAAAGAGCGATGGTCCGGTCTGGAACGCTGCAGAACTGCAAAGTGTTTTGTGACAAGTCCGAACAGAAAACTGTCAAACTTTCTTCACTTCACAAACTTTCAAAACTTAGAAGGAAAGATATTCGGTTGATGGTCGGCATCATTACAGGACACAACCCATAGGGTCAGCATATGACCACCATTGGAATCATTGAGAACACGGTATGCCTGTCATGCTTGGAGGAGGCGGATAGCACTGAGCACTTTCTCTGTGAGTGGCCTGCCTTTGCTAGAGCAAGGCTACGAGTATTGGGTTCCGATGTCATGAGAATGAGTAATATTCGTTCTCTAAAACTAGAAGATATTTACAGATTTGCCAAAGAATCTGGAAAATTCTCACAGCACTAACTATCTCTATCTCTGTCTCTATTCTTTCCTATCTCTTTCTCTGATACTTTTCTCCTTCCCTCCTTGACTATCTACCCAATTCCCAGAGCTTTGAGTACAATGGGCTCTTTAGCCTGAGAGTTTTAGGAGCCACCAAATCTCCTGGTGCTCCTTGGCTCGACCTTTTCAAATTCAGTTCAACATCTCTCTAAGAGTGGGGCTTTGCTTTCTGTGGGATTGCGAGGAGCTCTATTATGTTCGTTGATGATTTCCAGTTCCTGTTCTGATTCGTTTGTAACATCTCTAATGAATTTCGGGTATAACCTACTTTCTACCGGCTAAAATGGATTTGGTAAATTGCTTGTATCTTCCCTAACATGTTGTCTTCGATTTTTATGCAATTTGTTACTGTAGGGTTGAGGTACTTTTCAGCAATGTGGTATGACTTTCTTCTGTAAAGTCTCTTTCAACAATAATGTGTCTATGAAAGTTGGAAAAGGGTAATTTAAATTGGTATGAAGAGGTTTCGCCCGTTCTTAAATGCATTGATAGGTGCGTCTGTATGCAGTATTAAATTTTGGGCTAAACTTTCGTCACTATGTTGGATTGCAGACAAGGAGTTTATTTGTTGTGGTGGTCGAGAAAGTGCGTCTGCGACAATATTGTTACTGCCAGGTTTGTATTTGATTTCATAATTATATTCCTCTAGAATTGATTTCTATCTTTTTAGTTTACTGTTAGTATTTCTGCTACTGAGTGAGTATGTCAAGGGTTGGTGGTCTGTGAAAATTTTTACTGTGGTTGAACCATACTAAAGGTTTTTAAAGCCCATATTACGGCCAAAAGTTCCTTTTTCTTTAGTTGCGTAGTTTCCCTCGGTCCTTGTCAATGTTCTGGAAATGGACATTATGGGTTTACCACTTTGCTCTAGGACTGCTCTTATGGCGTGGTTTGACGCGTCGGTTGTCAAGAGAAATTCTTTTTCAAAGTCGGGTTATTGTAGCATGACGTCAGAGAATGCTAACGAATTTTTTAGTTTGTTAAACGCTTCCATTGCGTTATTGTCGAGAGAAATTTTTATTTTAGCTGAAAGATTTTTGCACATAAGTCCCTCCTCTCCTCTCAAAAGTACCGTCAGGGTAGTTTTGCGTAGTCTTTAATGAAACGTCGGTAATAACCGGAAATTCCTAGAAAGGATCGAAGTTCGTTTATAGTTTGAGGCGGTGGAAAGTCTTAAATTGCTTCCACTTTTGCTGGATTTGTTTTTAATCCAGTTTTGGAGACAATAAATCCCAAAAGCTCGACATCTTCTTTGAGAAATTCTCATTTATCAAGTTGAATTTTCATATTAATATCTTGTAGGGTCCTGAAAATTATTTCCACGTTTTTCAAGTGGAAGTCTTCGTCTTTTCCGAAAATTATAATGTCGTCTATGTAGAAAAAGCATATTTTGGCGATGTAGTCTCTAAGAATATCATCTAATGCTCGTTGGAATATGGATTGCGCATTTTTTATGGCCGAAGGGTAGTCTGGTAAATTCGTATTTACCATTGTTGACTGAAAAAGCTGTCTTCGCGATATCGGATTCAACTAGGGGAATCTGAAGATAGCCACTTTCCAAGTCGAGAACTGTAAAGAATTTGATCTTTCCGAGTTGTGAAAGTACTTCGTTCGTTTCTGGGATTGGGTAGCGGTCGGGTATTGTGATTGAATTTAGTTTGTGGTAATTTATTACCATTCTGTATTTTTTGTGCCAGATGCATCTGCTTTCTTTGGCACTATCCAGATAGGAAAATTGTATGGAGATCGTGAGTCTTCAAGTCTTCAAGTAATTTTGATATTTGCTTTTCTCCCTCGTCCTTTAGGGACATTGGGAATGGGTAGTATTTGGAATATACCGGATCTTGGTTTTGTAGTTCTTATTTCGGCTTTTACCGCGGTAGTGTACGTTAGTTTTACATCCGGATCAGAAAACATTTCTGGGTATGAATAGCATAAATTTCGGAGTTTTCCCGTTTGCTCGTTCGTAAGATGGTCTGACCTTATTTCGATATTGTTTACTGATTTTAATTTTTGTTGTTTAATGGCTATTTTCATATTGTTTTTTATTAGCATGTGATTTTTTGAAGTAAAAATTACGGCTTCTAATTGTTTTAGGCTGTCATTACCGAGAATGCCGTGAAAGGATTTAAGTGAGGGTAATATAAAAAATTAAAGGTTTTCGTCTTCTAATCCGAAGAGGTTAATAAAGGTATGGTGGGTTATCTTTACGTTTCCTCCCACTGAGGTTGCATAAAAATTTCCTCGATTGGAATACGTTTTTTCGCGAGGTTTGGTTGAATGTAATTTTTATTCGAACCTGTGTCAATTAAAAAATTTAGAATTTTCCCGCTACCGTCCTTGCATTGGAAATATGGTGGCGTGGAATTTGTTAGCCTAAAAAATGAATGTCGGAGAATTCGTATGAGTTTTCTTCAGGGAGGCTGTCAAGGGAGTTGTTATCATGTGCAGTATATTGGTTGTAATAGTCCTGGAATGTCTGTTCATCTGGTTCGTCAGGTTGCTGTCCTACGCCTGTATCCGTTGTTTTTGTGTAAATGTAATGCTATAAATGTAATGCTTCAGGCAGATCAGCCGGTTCTTTCACGCCGAGAAGTCTCGATAGATAGTCCTCTGACAAAGGTGTCTAGCGCCTTGTCGCGGTATGTGTGTGTCAGGACACGCATGCACCCTTCGCTGGTTTCCATGCAGGATATTTTATTTAATATTAGTGAGAGGTGTGAGTAAACCTCACCATACAATTTTTGCACGGATTTCCGACCTTGTATTAAGCAAGTCATGTGATATTCAAGTGTGCTAAGATCTCTTTTATCAGCATAATGCATGGTAAGGCATCGGGAGATAGCTTTCCAGTTAAGCGTGGTATTGTAGGATTCTAGTGCCGCGTCAACACTGTATACAATTTTATTACAAATTACATTGAGGATGCCGAAATATTTCGGTCAGCCTGCGCATGGCTCATAAATCCTTAATATTCGTTCAAAATTTTTCTTCCATCAGCTGAACTCAGCTGGGCTTCCACCAAACTCTCGCAAGGATCTAACTTCCCTTTTGTGGTGAATCGCAGAATTGTTCTATTATTGTTGTTAATGTAATAATAAATTAATCACAAAAGAAGTTAGATCTTCACTTTTGAAAAAAGGGAAACAATTTTACTAGCTGTTAGAATTTCTACTTAAAATAGTATATTTTTTCGTTTCTTGTCTAAATTTAAATAAACTACTTTAATTTCATTAGTTAAAGTTTCACTTGAAATTCAAATTTTTAATTATTAGATTTGCACTGTGTTAAAATATTCTACTTTTTCTTAAAAATGATAAGAAAATTTTACTTGAGCACTTAAATTTAGTCTTACATTAGTAGTACCGCGGCTAACGAAGCTGGTAATCCTCTTTGCATATCGCTGGCTTATTTTGCGGGTTGGTGGTTGTGTTCCTCCGAGCTTTACCACCATATTTAAGGTTCTTGTCCAGAGCGTTGGGGCGCTTCTTTAGGGCCACTAGTTCTCCGCTAGAATATCCGTTGCATTGGGGTCCTTCTTTAGAGCCACTTATTTATTGTATTTATTGTATACACTTTTGCAAGGAATCGCAAGGCACTATTTGAGGGCCTTTTACTACTTGCGGTGAACTTAACGCGACTGGGCGGTTTGGGCGCCAGTTATTGGTTTCTCTATTGAAAAACTAAAAAAAGTAATATTTTTTGGATGCAGAAGCTTCTTTATTTACTCAAAGCAACTTAATAACTAAACTAAAATTTGTTTCTTACTTCTACTTATTCTACGAAGTCACGTTGGTTGACAGGTGACTTCTGTTGGTTCCCAAGAATGATAATGCACGGTCAGCTTTTGAATAGTTGCGCATGAGGTGCCGTATGCCCGTGATATAGCGACCTATTTGTTGGTCGCATGCTTACGCAACATTGAGTATTGCTGTCGTATGAATATTTACGTATTTATACGTGGGCAGTTTTGGAGCCCAATTTCAGAGTACATGCCATTAACTTATATGCTGGGTTCAGTTTCAATCCTTGGCAAAGCGTCGACATTACTTTTTTGTACCTAATTTCGTAATCGTGTTCGGATAATCTTAATCTCCACCTAACAAGTTTTGAATTGGGTTCCTTTATAGAAAATAGCCATGTTAGTGGCTTGTGATCCGTTTCTATTATAAATTTGCGATCAAAGAGCTAGGGCCAAAAATTTGTAGCCCAAAAATTCTTTCTCTATTATACTATAATTTATTTCATGTGTGTCAAGGGTGCGACTTGCATAGCATATTGAGTGATTTTCTTGCGAAAGTACGGCTCCCAAAGCGTAATTACTCGCGTCCGTTGTCAATGTAAATGTTTTAAAAAATTCTGGATATGCTAATATTGGATCATGTTTTAGTAGAATCTTCAGGGTGTTAAAACTATTTTCGTACTCTGGGTCATTTATGTTTGTTTTTGAATCCTGAAATCCTTTGAATTCATATGTTCTTGTAAGGATGTTGAAAATATGATTATGTCGTCCAAGTATACCAAGCAGATTTTATTGATGTAATCTTGAAGGATATTGTTCATCAATCTCTGGAATGTTGCAATGGCTGTTTTTAGTCCGAAAGGCAATCGCAGAAATTCATAGCGCCCTCCTTCGACACTAAAAGCGGATTTGTGGATGTGTTCTTCCTCTATCTCGATTTGGTGAAAACTCTTTGCCAGATCGAGTGCAGTGAAATACTGCCTTCTTCCCAGTTTTTCAAGTACCTCGTCTATGCTCGGGATGGGGAACTTGTCATCGATCATTACTTCTTTCAGTTTACGATAGTCGATTACAAGTCCCCACTTTGGTTTTTCACTGGCATCGGCCTTCTTCGGCACGATCCAAATTGGGGCTCAATAGGGAGAATTGCTATTCCTAATTATCTTATTTTCCAACATCTCTTGGATTTGATCTGCAACTTCTTTTTCATGTACGTACTATATAACAAAGAGAATATGGGTATATTGTTTGTTGTCTTAATTCTATATTTTATTGCGGAAGTAAATGAAAGTCTATCATTTTCTTGGTAAAAAATATTATGTTATCTATTTATTATTTGTAATAGTTGTGATCTTTCATCAGGGCTTAAGTCCTATTCTAATTTGGTCGTTCAATGGTTTAAATTCTTTATTTTCAATTATGCTAAAATTTTCGTGATCTAGCTTTTGCATAGTCACGTGATTAGTTTCAGATAGCAAGTATATCTCTACTTCTCCATTTTCTACATTTAAAATTCCTTCCCTTAAAATATTTTCGCCGTTTCCTTCCATATAATATACTAGGTCGGAGTTATCTGGTGCTATTATCTCTTTCTTATTTAAGTTTTCCTTTTGGTTGTTGGTAATTTCTTCCGTTATTTTGGGGCATTGAATGGAAATTATTTTTGTGGTTTTTGAATGGTTGAACGAGAACCTCCAAGTATTGCGCTCTATTCCTACTATCTTTTTTATTGTATTGTGTGTTGTTTCTATAATTATTATTCCTATTACTTGAATGAGTCTTAAACTCTGGGCCGTTTCCATTATTGTTCCCAATATGTGCGTACCCAGCTTGAAACAATATTTCCATCACTTCCTCCATGGTATATGGATCTCTACATATTAGTATTGTTTTCATTGGCTCTGGCATCTCTTCTTTAAATACGTTCAGTGCAATTCTCATTTTATTTCTAGCGCACTCATTTGCTGCTGGACCAGACCCAAATACTGTCACTGTTTTATTGTTCAAGCTCCTTAGGGCTTGTTTGAGTTCGTTATAAAATTCTAGGCAATTGGTTTTAAAGCTTATCTCCCTTAATCTATCGAAAAGTTCCTCTATACTGTGTCTGTCGCCAAAATTGTTTAATATAATCGTTTTTATGTCGATCCAAGACGGTGATTGGCAATTGATTTCAATTGTCTCGCGAGCCTTAACCCTAAGTCTACTTTTGAATATGTCCGAAAAGAGTTGTTGGGATGGCGGATCGTAAGCCCTAAGGATAGAATGGACTCTATATATCGAAGTGATGAATGTTTGGAGATCCCGATAATCTCCATTGAATTCGGGGAGGTTATTTAGGTATTTAAGGTGGTTAATAATAACTGATAGTGCTGCTTGTGGTTCTTCCATTTTCTATATGTATTCAACGATAAATTCGTAAATCATTCATATGTGTGTCCTACGTGTTCTTCTAATTAATTGAGGTCTATCAATTTGTCTGGTGGGTATGTATTCGTCAGTGCTGCAACCGTCGTTCGAGTCGAACCCTGAATCAGGAAGGTATCTAACGGTTTCTAATGTTTCAATTTTTGAATCAGAAAAATAGTCTGATTCTGAGTCACTCATATATAATGACTTAAACTAGGCTTACTTGCTTAATTAATAAGGAATTTGTATAAATATTAGCTTGTTACTGCTTAATCTCTTAGCTTCTTCCTTAATAGTTTTAACTTTTCTTTCTTTTTTTCTATATTCTTTGTTTCAACTTTCATATAAAACTATTTTCTTCTTTAAATACAATTTTTTTTTTATGTATCTTTTTCGTAAAGCTATCTTTCACTTTGTAGTGTGATGTTGTTGTGCATTAATAGAACTTACTTCTGTATCTTCAGTTACTGTTTCTTGTCTCAGATGAACGATTTCTGGTTGCTGGGTGTTTGCTGTTTTTCTGTACCGCTTAATATGCTTTAGATGAGGTCGTTGTCGCGGAAGTCCTCTCCTCTCATGTATCTTCTGCTGTTGTTTCTTGTTTTAAATGAACGATTTCTAGATGTTGGGTGCTTTCGATGTCGTTCTGTTGGGCGGAATGTAGCTGTTCTTCGCCTTTTATTTTCACTTTGTTTTTCGTTGGGCGGAATGAAGCTGTTTTTCGCCGTTTTACTTTGGTTTTAATCTATAGTAGCAATCTTTTGCTTACTATATCCTCACCATTATGGCAACAAGCTCGCGAGAGAAAAAAATTGTTTTCGGTACCGCACTAAAATATAAATTTACCTATTTTCACTTTTATGAATAATAATTGCGGTACCCTACCGACTGCGCCAGTTAAAGATTGCATCTTTTAGTTTGTTTAAAAAAAATATATATGTCTTCATTTAGAACGACTTAACAACTAACAACTTAACAAAGTACTTTACACGAAGACCGTAAAAAGAATCAGAATAGAATTAATAAGGACTGATGTTAAATTATTATTTATAGCCTAATTTTGTCTATGTTGCATATTAGCACGGTAAATAATTCTTTGGAATTGTTTACTGTTTATTTGGCAAGTGCCGAAAATGCAAACTCGGCTAAAAGATAAATTCATCTTCAATAAAAATATAAGTTGCATTATTGAATTTATGTTCAATAAAAATATAAGTTGCATTATTGTATTTTGCATTAAACAATTCTTTGGAATTGTTTACTGTTTATTTGGCAAGTGCTGGAAATGCAAATTGGGCAAAAAGATGAATTTATGTTCAATAAAAAATATAAGTTGCATTATTGCATTTTGAATTAAACAATTCTTTGGAATTGTTTACTGTTTATTTGGCAAGTGCCGGAAATGCAAATTTGGCAAAAAGATGAATTTATGTTCAATAAAAAATATAAATTGCATTATTGCATTTTGAATTAAGCAAATATTAGGAATTGCTTAATTCCGGACGGCACGTGGCAGAAATGAATAAAATTTAGATAATGTATTAAGGGGTTTAACTTTAACAGTGTAAGGGGTTTAACTATAACAGGTAGCTGTAGAGCTCCTTGTTGACCATGGCATTCTTTTCTAGCATTTCCCAGTGCACCATGCTCTCCCAGTACCACCAAACAAATATCATGACATTCTTTGGATTGAGATCCGGCTTGACTCTCGGCCGTGGTGTATCTCCTGGAGCCACCCACTCCTTTCCCATGGCTCCATTTCTCACCTCCCGCGACAATTCGGTAGAAAAGTCGCTATTTATGACCGCGTGTTGCTCAATGGCGGGCGAGATGCTGAGAAGCAAATTGAAGGCGACTTTCTTTGTTTTTTTCGTTGAAGTTATGAGGAAGTACTCAGGTTCCCAGTTTTTCGGTAAATCCCATTGAATGAAGATGATTGAGAATAGTTCAACTTTTTGCCAATTCACGACTGGTTTGGCGACCGTTCTCCCTCAAAAGTGATTTGAGACGTTCTTTATCGAACTCAGAAGGCCTTCCGCTGCGGGACGTGTCATCGACGTCAAAGTCGCCATTTGTGAACTTTGCAAACCATTTCCGTGATGTAGACTCGTCCATGACATCTTCTCCGCACACGTCGCAAATGTTCGCTGCTGCTTCGGCAACTTTGACCTCGAAAGCAAAGAAGAGCAGGTGTCGAAAATGTTGCCTCTTGGATATTCCATTTTTAAGCCTCAGAACTGATAAAAAATTAGATAACTCAAAAATACAATTAACATATTGTATCGAATGAATACTTACCCTTTGCAAACAGCAAACAAATCGTTGTAAAATAAAATAAAATATGAACGCCATGAACTTATTCCCCAACGCAATATTCATTTTAATCACATACTTCATTAATGGTCGCTTGTTGCATACATAATATGTACATTAAAAAATGCACAAAAACTGCCACAATCCGAAAAATTAACAATATTATTTCGAATCAAAAGTTAATAATGATGATGCTCGGTAAGCTCATAAGTATGTATTTAAAGAAAAATGACATAACTCAAAAAAAACAATACACTAATAGAAATAGTCAATTTGATTCACTTACCTTATCGTCAAAAACGTCGCAACTAAAAAAATTACACTTTTATTGATAAATTAACTGCGCTTTATATTTAAAATTTCGACACTTTTCGATATGTGTCGCTTTTCGAGAAATAAGTCGACGTACTCTCAAGCAATGCGACACCACTACTGAGTTGGGTCAGTGTTCTAAATAAGTGACGCGCCAATTCGATCGCCTGACAAAACGACACTATCGCCATCTCTCAGAATTGCTTAAAGATTCGCTTATGACGCTTTTCCAGATAAAAATATTATATATAAACTCTGTAGTTGATTTTTGCTTTTAACGGCAAAACTCCGAATTTTGAGTTGTGTCGCTTTTCTCGAGAACCATCGATATATCACATAACTTGCATTATATTTCCTGTAAGAAATGGCACAAGAGAACAAAATCTTTTCAAATATTTTGCTGAACAGTTGTGAACTCAAGTGAAGTGAAGACAAGGAAAGTCATATTCCTAAAGTATTCGAGAATTATCATTAAAATAGTGCAAAACTTTTACGTTAAATAGTGAAAAATGCGGGCAAAAGTTTGCGGTTTAATGTTATTGCAGCAACCGCTCAAAATAGTTAAAGTATAAAAATAAAAATTTTGACCTTCCTGCAAATAGAGCAGCTAAACAAAAAACAAAAATAAAAAAACTGTAATTTTCCACAATACAAAAACAAAAAGAAGCTGACTCTTAGCTAAAGAAGTTAAACAAAAATGCAGCATAATTTTATGCTGAAAACTATTTGGTAAGGGTTGCCAAAGGACAGTTTACAGCTAAAAAACAAAAACTCAAACAAAAAACCGAAAGAAAAATGCCAATAGCCCACAGGAAAAAAACGTTAAAACGTTCTCGCGACAAGCAATCACCTTCAAACAAACTTGAACCCAACACTAATACCAAAAAACAAAAGAAAAAATACACAACACTACACAAACAACCCTTCAAAATATTGGCTTAGTGCACCAACTTCAACGAACATGTTAGAACTTTTAGCGGAAGAAAACGACAGTGGGTTAGAAATAAATTCCAATAACCTAAACAAAAATACAGACGAGATTTCAAGAACAAAAGAAACAGTGAAAATTCACTACACAGCTGTAACTAAAATGTTAAAAGAAAAACACACTAAATTTTACACATTTAAGTTAAAAGAAGAAAGGAACTTCAAGGTAGTTCTAAGAAACTTGCACCCATTTTCAGATCCTGTAGAAATTAAAACTGAACTTAGTGAACTGGGGCATGACATAGAGCAGGTCTATAACATCAAACAAAAACATACAACTATATCGCTGCCATTATTTTTCATAGAAATTAAGCAAAAAAAAAACAACAATAAAGAAATATGTAGCATAACTTCACTGCTACAAACCAAAGTAATTGTTGAACCCCCACATCATAAACGTACCATCGCTAAATGTAGCAACTGCAAAAAGTATGGCCACACAAGGAACTTTTGCACTAACGTCCATATGCGTTAAATGTGCTGGTACACACAAAACAATTGATTGTTCTGTGACAACAACATACGGGCAAGTTAAGTGTGCTCTGTGCTCAGGCAATCACACTGCCAATTACAAAAGATGCGAAATCTATAAGGCCCCCAAAATACAACGTTTCCCAGCTCTACGCCATAAAACAAATAATGTCCACGATCCTGCTACACAACCAAGAAGTTCTGTATCACATGAAATCAGACCTGATATCAGCTATGTCGATGCAACAGTACAAAACCTGACCCAGAAACCAAATAATGCAAAAACACACACTTGTGTATCTACGATAACACCGAGTATGGCTTTAGAGCTACCTGTAAAAACTCCCATTAACAACAACCAAAACGATGAAATAGAAGAAATAAGAGATATTCTAAAGCAGTTAATTCAACAAATTTCAAACATGATGGGTGTAATAAACACTTTGTTGATGACCCAATTTGGCAAAAATGGAGCAAAAACTTAAAATCCTTGTCTGGAATGCAAACGGATTGTGTAACCACGATCATGAAATAAAACAATTCCTTAGCGACAACTTTACAGACAGAGGTAGGACACTTCAAAAAAGATCATATCCAATCTACAAATATTCAAATCAGTGATGGAAAAATGTATTCACAATCTCGGCACTTTACAGCCCACCTAAACACAAAATCTCTTTAGAGCAATACTCACTATTTTTTAATAGTCTCGATGATAGATTCATATGTGCCGGAGACTTTAACGGAAAGCATACAATTTGGGGCTCAAAAAATACAAATAAGAAAGGGAAGAATCTCTTTCAAGCAATCCAATCTATAAGAGGAAAACACATAAGTACGGGAGAGCCAACATATTGGCCCACTGACATATATAAAACACCTGACTTACTCGATTTTTGTGTTGTAAAACACTTTGTCATCTTTTCGAAACAAAAAGCCTGCAGGACCTTTCATCTGACCAGTCACCAATCCTACTAACCTACGGGGAAAAAGTTAGTAGAGCAGAAAAACCTAATAAACTAACAAATGAAAAAGCTGACTGGGAATCATTTCGGGATTATATAGATTTAAATCTACAATTACAGCTTTCTTTAAAATCTAGTGTTAATCGAAAGCTGAATAGTTTACATTAATGACATCATACAATAAGCAGCTCATAAGTCAACACCTTATCTTAAAGACATAATCCACAAAAACAACGCTAACTGTCCTATGGTTAAGAAACTTGTTTTATAAAAAACTAGCGGACCCTCTGCCTGCTTCGCTAGGCATATCAAAATTAGAAATGAATAATGAACACTGGATTTAAATTCACTCTATGTGTATTTATTCTTTTTTTTACTATATTGTAATTTTGTAATTTATGTTAATTTTAAACTTAAACTAACGCAAAGCCTTTTCGTAAACTACATTTTTTGTTTAGCCCTGAGTTGTGGTATAAATACACAGAACTGATGGCTTTCCTACACGTGAACATGATACATATAATTGTCCGTTGGAGAAGCATGGATATTCTAAGTCAATTCCGCATAATTCCAGCGATTGTCCTTGTGCTTTGTTTATTGTCATTGCAAATGCAAGACGTATTGGAAGTTGCAATCTTTTGAAGTCAAAAGCTAAATCTAGTGGAATCAGCGGAATACGCGGAATCAATACGTCTTCACCTTTGAATTTTCCTTTTAAAATTGTTGCTTCAATAAGATTATTCATGACCTTTTTGACTGATAATCTTGTTCCGTTACACAGTCGTGGCTGATTTAAATTTCTAAGTAAAATAATTGGTGCACCAACTTTCAATTGTAAGCGATGAGCCGGCAGTCCAGGTAAATCCAAGGAATTTAAAAATTCTGTTGGATAATTTACAGCGTCATCTTGATTTATAACTGTATCAATTGATTTAAATGTTACAATCTCACCAGCCACATCATTTAAAATATTCGCATTCAATTGACCAACATCCTTATTTTTCGCAGCCAGTATTGCTCTTTCAGCTAACCAATTGTGATTTTAATAATCTTGCGCAATATTTGGAAAAACACTTGAAACTAATTCTTGTTTTGTGTGTGCGAAATTGCAAAAATTATCTGACAAAGTGATTAAGCCAGTAGCAGCATCAATAGGAATTTGTCCATTTCCTATCTTCAGAAGGTGTCTTGAAAATTCGTCAGCCGAGGCATAATTTTGCAAATAAACTCGCAGACTTGTTTTCAAAGTCAAAGTTTTTACATGCCTCCATAAATGGGATGTCTTTAAACAGGCTTTTAATTCATCTGCTGGTGTTGAACGGGGAATTACTGGCAAAGTTTGACGAAAATCGCCAAACAATAATATTAAAGCGCCACCAAATATTTCTTGATTATTACGTAAATCTTTCAAAGCTCTATCCAATGCTTCCACTGATTTTTTAGCAGCTATTCCAGACGATGCAAGCGCTAATGCTATATTGTTTTGTAATCTTAGACTTTCATCACAAAAAAATTACGCAAACCTATGAACAAAGTTATACTAATAGAAACCTGATCTTAAAACTCGAGCTACCATCAAATTAACACGTTTTATTTTTTAAAAGAACATTTATGGCGACTGTCGATCCATATTGATGGATTTCAAAAAATGAATGGATTCAACCGCTGAATAATTTCGTATATTTTAAATCCATCTAAACTATTACATTTGCGCATTTATATATAATATATGTATTTAACATTTAATTTAAGTAAACGTTTCAATATTTGTCAAAAAACTTTGAACTTCGAAAAATACAGGCTTATGGTTATTAATGGAATCAAATATATTTAACGAATTTTTATTTTATCTAAATCATAAAACGTTCAAATGAAGCTCAAACTATTTTTCCAGTTTAAAAAAAAGCCATATGCTTTGATGCCGTGTCACGCATGCATAAAATGGAAAGAAAAGAGAGGACAACTATTGCGTTACGAATAATACAGTCGCATACGTCACTCGACATCAAAACAATGTTATGCATATCTGTGTATATTCTATTCATTTGCGTGTATTCTCATTCCGTATACGTAATATCCGTATAAGGGAAACACGCAAATATTGTATTTTTCACACTTACACAACGCACGCATACTTTTACCGATTTTTTTAAAACTTCACATAAACCATCTATGGACCAATACCAATGATCTGTGAAAGTTTGATTGAAATATGTGAATGCGTTTAGGCGTGAATCGGCGACTAACGAACACAAAAAAACGTCTCCATTTTTATATATAAGATAGAACTTACGAAAAAATGACAACAAAGTCGGTATCCCCCAGATAAAACTAAACTAAACAGAGCAACTAAACACCTGAAACAAGTCTTAAAAACAAAATCTGAAAATGACATCTCTCACTATTTAAAAAAATTATCGGCAACAGCAGAAATTAACTACTCAATCTGGAAAGCAACCAAAAAGCTTCTATACAAAACAATTCACCAACGGCCTATAAGGAAGGAAAACAGAAACTGGGCAAGAACGAATGAAGAAAAGGCAGCAACACTAGCAGCCAAATACGCAGAAATATTTTCAAGCTCTACAACTCCCAATACCGTCCCGTTTGCATCAGAGCGAACTCATACTCAAGATTATAAATTAAGACCGGTGACTACACGAGACATCCAAAAAATTATAAAGATAATAAAGATCCCCTGGATTTGACCAAATCAGAGGACTTATATTAAAACAACTACCATCTCGCGCAATAACCTACATACGCAACATATTTAACGCTATGTTTAGGCTTAAATATTTTCAGTAGGTTTAGAAAACAGCGGAAATAATTGCAATTCCCAAGCCTGGCAAGGATCCAGTAAGTGCATGATCATATAGACCAATTAGCCTAGCTCCTATTATGAGTTAAATATTCGAAAAGCTGCTCATTGAGAGAATAAGACCAATTATTGACCAACACAAAGTAGTCTCTGACCATCAATTTGGTATCAGACAAAAAACACTTGACAATACAACAAATGCACCGAGTATCACATAAAATATTAAGTGAGCAAAGACGCAAAGAAATTCTATGTTGGCATTTATTTGGACATAGAGAAAGCATTTGACAAGGTTTGGCTCAAAGGACTGATCACTAAGTTAAAACTAGTGCTTCCTACAAATATATGCAAACTACTGGAAAGTTACATAACGGATCGACATTTATACGTTAAGTTTAACGACAATACCTCATCCCTCCGAAAAATTACAGCAGGAATTCCACAGGGTAGCGTTCTCGGTCCATTGCTTTACAATCTATACACTGCTGACATACCAGTGCTCACTGACGTAAATGCAATGTTGACTACATGCAGATGACACAGTTTTACTTTACGGCCATAGAAGCTTAGCGAAAGCTACGAAGAAGATGCAACAAGTATTTAACAAAAACAAAGAATGGTCAAACTCGTGGAATATTAAAATAAATGCTCTGAAAATGGAGCAGGTTGTATACCATATACAACAAAAAGGAACTTCATACCAAGAAATGTCACCATAAATGGAACTCCTATTTCTACATCCTTATCTGCGAAATACCTAGGTATACATCTGGACAGGAAACTACTTTGGAAGCATCACATTAAAAACAAGAAGAACCAAATCAAAAATAGATTCAAACAACTCTACTGGCTGCTAAACAAAAACTCAACTTTGTCCTTGTATCATACAATAAAGTATTAATCTACAAAACCGTTATAAAACCTATCTGGACTTACAGAATACAGCTATGGGGAACATCCAAAAAATCGAACACTAATATTATACGAGTACAAAGACAGCAATCTAAAATTCTAAGAATAATAACTGGTGCGCCCCGATATCTCAAATCACGACTTACACAGGGAACTAGACATTACTACAATAAAAGAAGAAGTAACAAAGGTCAGCAGAAATTACCAGGTAATGATAGAAACACACTGCAACAACGAAGTAAATGTACTTCCTACACAAGAACTCATGCGGGCCCGCCGACTCCAACGCAAACGACCGATGGGCACTATATAAATCACAATCTTAGAAATATCACGTAGCTTTTAAAAGAAATTAATCCAGTATCTATGTATATTGTATTTTTAAAACGAGTTTTATGGATAGTTTTATAAATATTATTAACTAACCCATTAATGCTCTTATAAAAAGTATAATTGTTGATTAAATGACAAATACGTTGCTTTGGGAAAATAAATAAATTAAAAAAATTTGCTGAAGAAAATGACTTTGTATTTTGTTAAGATATACCTGGTTTTATAAATCGAACACTAATATTATACGAGTACAAAGACAGCAATCTAAAATTCTAAGAATAATAACTGGTGCGCCCCGATATCTCAAATCACGACTTACACAGGGAACTAGACATTACTACAATAAAAGAAGAAGTAACAAAGGTCAGCAGAAATTACCAGGTAATGATAGAAACACACTGCAACAACGAAGTAAATGTACTTCCTACACAAGAACTCATGCGGGCCCGCCGACTCCAACGCAAACGACCGATGGGCACTATATAAATCACAATCTTAGAAATATCACGTAGCTTTTAAAAGAAATTAATCCAGTATCTATGTATATTGTATTTTTAAAACGAGTTTTATGGATAGTTTTATAAATATTATTAACTAACCCATTAATGCTTTTATAAAAAGTATAATTGTTGATTAAATGACAAATACGTTGCTTTGGGAAAATAAATAAATTAAAAAAATTTGCTGAAGAAAATGACTTTGTATTTTGTTAAGATATACCTGGTTTTATAGCTACAATTGGATTACAAAATTCCATTCCTAATGAGTGCCGTTTATTCATAGACTCATCAAAACGGAGTCTAAAAAGCGTTCGCTTGACCAAGGGAATAAATCTGGGTCGTTACCTACTGAACATTCTACAAAAAAGAAGAATATACAACTGTTGCCCTGTCGATTTAAAAATGGTAAACTTCCTTCTAGGTCAAACAAAGTGATTACACAAAGTATCCCTGTTTTCTTTGCTTGTGGGACAGTAAAGCTAAAACTCGGATTAAAAAATATTGACCTACTCGGGAAGCGATAGTTCCCGGTAAACAGAACATGATAAACCCACCTCTAGCATCAAGGGATCGTATAATTTTGCCCCCGTTAGACATAAAACTAGGGCTTATGAAGCAATTTGTAAAAGGTCTTAACAAAAACGGAAATTGTTTCCTTTTTCTATCAAAAAAGTTTTCAAAACTAAGTGCATAAAAGATAAAAGCGGACATTATTAATAGTCCACAGTTAGGATTTTTAATCAAAAACTAAAATTTTACACACGATGAGAGGGAAATCGAGAAAAACGCATGAATGAGTTTATTTGGCTTGTTCAAAAATTTTTGGCGAATATAAAAAGTTCTATTTATTCCCAACAAGTCGGAAAACTAAAGAGTCACTTTCAAAGTCTTGGATGTAACATAAGCATAACGGCCTGGACTATATACCTGCCAATCATGGGGATCTAAGTAAAGAACAAGGAGAGCGGTTCCACCAGGGCCTTAGTACGATGCAGGAACGCTATCAAGGCTCCTGGAATACACACATGAAGGCTAACTATTGTTGGAGCATTTAGAACAGCTCCCTGCCTTCAGCTTCAAAGAGAAAAGCAAAGGAAAGTTTTTTTCAACTTAAAAACTAAATAATATATAATATGATTATCTCTAAATATTTGTATTTTTTATTATGAAAAGACTTGTGTGTCATATTTTATTAACAGGAGCTGATAATGAAATTTCAGTTACAGATTTGAAATCCTCATAAAACATTGTACCAAGATCATGTGTCATACATTATAAATTTGATCATCTCCAATTAAGACTTAGGCAATAAAACCCTTGGATGAGAAAGTAAGAGCTTTCGGAGCTTCGTTGCCGAAAGGGCTTCAAAAGTACTTGAAACCCTATAAAGATTGCCTTAGGGAATACAAAAAAGCAATCAAAGAAGCTCAGACAGAATCTTGCAAAGATTTTTGTAGTTCCATCGAATCGACCTATGACACGGCCAGACTAGGTAAGCCTTTATCCAAGAATACTCCTGTCCGTCTTTCTTGAGGAAAGATCACGGCGAATGGACAAAATTCTCGGCCGATACATTAGAATATCTTATAGAAACATATTTCACTGGTAATACAGAATATATTGAGAACAATGGTAACAGTGTTCAAACGTCCAACCTGTCATCCAATACAATCAACCACATCGTATCCTAAGATAGAAGTCTATGGGCGAAGAAAATCTTTGAACCATACAAAGTAGCCGGCCCATATGGCATATTCCCTTCTATGCTGTGGAACACTCGAGAAACGACGATTCCGTTGCTGAAGGTTTTTTACAAAAAAAAAAGATTTTTGCTAGAGCATATTCCAAAAAGCTGGAGGAGAGTTAAGATGATTTTTATCCCACCAGTTTATCCTCCTTTATTCTTTAAACTCTCGTTTAACACTAGTCTGGTGGCCCGCTATGGCAAAGAAATACAACCAAGCCAAGCTGAATAAGATGCAAAGAAAAGTGTGTATCTTAACTACAGAGGCCCTTAGCACCAGTCCTACTGAAGCGGTTAACATGCTAACAAATCTATTACCACTAGGTTTATACATAAACACAATCGCTACATGCAGCGCGGTGAGACTCACAGATATAAAAAGCTAGACAACCAGATTGTATGGTCACAGCAAGATCCTTCTACAGGGCCCTCCCTGCTCAACAGCAAATCAGATTTCACAGCACCAAGAAAGACTTCACGGTACGTTTTCCGCCGGGAGCCGAATGGAAAAAAGGGAAAGTGATTGGTAGATACGACATTGACTTCTACCTTGATGGTTCTAAGATGAACTGTGGTGTGGGAACAGGCTTCCATTCGGAGCCGCTCAACCTATTTCAGTCAATTCGACTTGTTCCAGGCAGAACTACTAGCGATCAGAGAAGCATGTAAGTCACATTAACTCTACAAGGAAGTTGGTGCAAGAGTAGCTATATTTTCAGACAGTCAAGCAGCTATCAAGGCCTTAAACTCCAACTCCATTTCATCCAAACTAGTCTTACAGTGGAGAGAGGAACTAGAATTGCTTAATCATCGGCTAGAAATTACTCCGGTCATAGGAACATACGGGGTAATGAGATTGCGGATGAGCTAGCAAGAAAAGTTGCGACACTAGACATAGCGGAGGTGGTGGCAGTCTCCACCCCACTCAACAGAATGAAAGCATCCCTTGCTTCACACTATCATGCTTTAGTCGAAAGAAGGTGGACGCAATTAACTATATGTATTACAACAAAAAACACATGGCTGTCGTACAAAATCCAAAGGGCGAATCACCTGTTAGGATGCTCTCGACCAAACATTTCACGCATCATTGCAATCCTTACAGGTCATTGGAATACCTAACGGAGCTCGGAGGAATACCTAACGGAGCTCTTAAACTCCCACTGAAAGAAGATGCAAAAGCATTCACGGAGACATATCAAAAGTGTTTTCGAGATGGTGTCTTCCCAAAAATTTGGAAACAGCAACGACTTGTCCTTTTGCCGAAACCTAATAAGACGCCTGGTCAACCAAGCTCGTATCGACCCCTCTGTATGATTGATACGATGGGCAAAATTCTAGAACGGCTTATTGCTGATCGTTTGGAGCAACACGTTATTGAAAAAGAAGGCTTGTCCGACAACCACTATGGTTTCCGCAGGGGGCGCTCGACAATTGATGTAATAAAAAAGCTTATATCAATAGCGAAAAATGCCATTGAAGGAACCAGATGGATGCATGGTACCAAGGAGTATTGCGCCGTCATAACATTGGACGTAAAAAATGCTTTTAACTCTGCATGCTGGTCCCACATTATGCAAGCTTTAGGGAACCTGGACACGCCACCATATCTATTGCGTTTGATAAAAAGCTACCTGTCAGATAGGATACTACTCTATGACACAGACGAAGGAGTTAAGCAATATAGAGTAACTGGGGGAGTACCGCAAGGCTCTGTGCTGGGCCCTTTGTTTTGGAATGTGCTCTACGATGGAATCCTCCGCATCCCTATACCAAAAGCAGCCCAATTATTCGGATACGCGGATGATATTGCGTTGGCAATAGTTGCAAAAGAGCTTCGTCAAATCAAGACTATATGTAGTGCGACAGTTCACAAACTAAAAAACTGGCTTGCATCGTCAAACCTACAGCTTGCGGGCCAAAAAACTGAAGCAGTTTTGATTACAAGCAGGAAAAAAATTGAGAATATCAACTACACGAATTTAAATATTCAATAAAATAATAAAGTAAATAACACTAGTTTACACCAAAAATGGTCCTCGACCAAAAAGCGTTTTTTAGACTAATTTGAGGTCGCTGAAACCAAAAATGAATTTTATTTTTTTTTTCAAAGAACGGTTTCCGAAATATTCCCAAAAAACCTGTTTTTTGGGCAATAGTGCAGTTATTACCTGCAATCTCGAAAACAGTGCCCGCCATTTCTTTGAAGTGCATAAATTTCGAAAGGCACACATATAACCTACATGGCAATATATAATTCGTGTCAATGGAAGCCGTAGTTTTTGCAAAACAGCTGTTGAAAGTAAAAAAAAAAGGCAATTTTGAGGTTTTTTACTAAATTATTATAGTTTATTAACTTTTTTCTGGAACAAAAAATGTGTTTATATCGACATAAGATAGGTTTTCTGAAAGACAATTTTGTCACCTACATTTTAAGCCTAAGTTTGTCTTAATCGACGAAAAATTGTAGAAGGTATAACGTATTATGTGAATGAAAACAATTTCATCGTCTGTCGTATATCCTTTGTTGTATACAATTCGGTTTCGAACAAAAGTAAATCATGCCAGCTTGCGTATTGAGTCACGCAAAATAACTGTTCTTAGGCTCACTATAATTAAAAACAATATTTATTTTATACAAATAAATGTATATATATATATATATATATATATATATATATATATATATGTCGCAGAATAGGCTTATTTGCCCATTGTACCAATTCCTGCTAATTGCCTACCAATTCCAGCTAAATAAGAGCTAGGTATGACCCTTGTACGTCTGTGTATATTTTTCGGGGGCCGCCATATTTCTGCAAGTATAAATTTGTGCACGACGACAGAGGGCTAATGAAGAATTTTGTTAAAGCTTTGGCAAAAAAACCGGAAAACACAGCCCTTAAATACTTGAAAACCAAGTTCCCAAGATTGTTAACAGAGAAAATCAAAGCGGGTATATTCGTCGGTCCACAGATAAAGAAATTGTTTACGGACACAGAATTTCAACAATGCCTTGACAGTTCCGAAGCTAAAGCTTGGAAAGCTTTCCAAAAAGTTGTTCATGGATTCTTGTCAATTGATTCATACAATGATGAAATACTTTAAAACTATTGGTTAGTATTGTAAAACGTACATACTCCAAAATATATTTATCATATAAATTGATTGGAAAATTATTGGAGAATTTACAATTAACTTTGTTTTTGTTAACAGGTGCTCGCATGTCGTTAAAAATGCACCTACTTCACAGTCCTTTGTATTTTTTCCTCCGAATTTGGGGGCTGAAAGTGATGAACAAGGCGAGCGATTTCATCAAGATATTGCTACGACTATAAAGCGTTATGAGGGCTTTTGGGATCAAGGAATGATGAGCGACTACTGCTGAATGCAACTTCGTGAAGATTCCGTGCAGCATAAAAGAAGAAGTTTGAGAGTAAAAGCGTATTTTCGACCTCAAACATAGCCAAGTCAAAAGCTGCAAAATCACACGTGTTGACTTTATGGGTCATAACTTCTACAATTTTTCGTCGATTCAGACAAACTTAGGCCTAGTGACAAAGTTGTCTTTCAGAAAACCTATCTTATGTCGATATAAAAAATTTTTTTTTCCAGAAAAAAGTTAATAAACTTCGATATTTTAGTAAAAAACGTCAAAAATACCTTTTTTTTAACTTTCAACAGCTGTTTTGCGAAAACTACGACTTTCATTGACACGAATTATATATTGCCATGTAGAATATATGTGTGCCTTTCGAAATTTAAGCACTTCAAAGAAATGGCGCGCACTGTTTTCGAGATTGCAGGTAATAACTGCACTATTGCCCAAAAAACAGGTTTTTTGGGAATATCTCGGAAACCGTTCTTTGAAAAAAAAATTAAACTCATTTTTGGTTTCAGCGACCTCAAATTAGTCTAAAAAACGCTTTGTGGTCGGGGACCATGTTTGAAAGTGAAAATTCGTTAACTAGTGTAATTTAAATTAAGAATTTAAATGTATTTTACACAAATCAATAAAAGTAAAACTAAATACTTTATACTTTAGTCTACGATGCAGAAAAGCTCTTGATACTATAAGAAATAGTTTGTTTCTATCAAATATACTGAATGTAAAGTTATTATATTATATAATATACCCTATCAAGGTAACTCTTTTCGTTCATTAAACGAAAATAATTAATTGGGAATGAAATAGGCTATTTTCATTCAAACTTTTTTTTACAGTTATCTTAAGAATTAGGGAAATAGATTTAACGAAATAAACAATTTATATTATTATAATATTATTAGATATTTAATTAATTAATGTCTAACGTCAGAACAAAGTGTGTGCTAATAAATATAACCTACAATTCGAAGTATTCTAATTTAAAGGGGGTTTAAAAAAATTAATAGGCATCTATTAATTAATTAAATATTTATATACCTATAGATAATTATTGATCTAACTTAGTATGTGTCTTGTTATTATAAAATATATTATTTAAGAAAAAAATTAAAAACTAAAAGGACTATTCATCAGTAAATATTGAAGTTTAATATATTATATATGAAAAAAAGAACAAAATTAAGTTAAATCTATTTATTTAATGAATTCTTAATTATTATTTTAATTTTGCTATTAGTTTTAAATATCTTATAAAAAATAATTTAAATTAAATATAATTATTTTATAGTTTAATAATTCAACAAATTTAATTAATTGTTTAAATTCTTAACTAACTATTAAATTCAATGAAAAACATTTAAATGAAATGGATGTTCTCATTGAACTTTTTTTTAATGAAAAAGAGTAAATTTGATTAGGGATGTTTTTACTTTTAAGGAGGAAATACTAAATGATTTTATAAAATTTAAAATTGAATTATTTAATTTATTAATTAAAGATTTGTTATTTTGCATGTTTTAAATAAATAGATTTATTTAATTTTTTTGAAATAGGTTTAACTAAATTTATTTATTTTATGATTAATTAATAACACTGCCCTGCAAATTTCAATTTTTCTGATGCGAATAAGATGTGACCTAGTGTTCCCGAAGGGAATTTTCGCGCTGAGCACGAATCCGAGTTCAAAAATTTTCCATCACGTCAGGTTTTCGAGAAAAAGGGGGTTGAAACCCCTAAAAATAGCGTATTTGGCCATTTTTCAAAAATTGTGGAGCAGAACCCTGACGTGCTACGATCTTCGTTATTGTCAGTAATTGAAGGTTGAACTTTGCTCTTTGAAATAAGCCCAAACCCAAATTGTTCGCATGCACCCTTAGAGTAGGGGGTGTACTTATGTCTACGGGGGTAGAGAAAAAAATGAACATAGGAACTTATCTACACCCAAGATAAGATATAATGAAAAGTGCAGTGTTCCTAAGGTATTTAGTGTCGCTGATTACAAATCTGAAGTCAAACATTCCATTTAAAAAGAAATAAAAAAAATCAAATTCAAATTTTCAAATCTAATACATCGTCTGACACACGACCGTCAGACATAAGTACACCCCCTACTCTAAGGGTGCATGCGAACAATTTGGGCTTGGGCTTATTTCAAAGAGGAAAGTTCAACCTTCAATTACTGACAATAACGAAGATCGTAGCACGTCAGGGTTCTGCTCCACAATTTTTGAAAAATGGCCAAATACGCTATTTTTAGGGGTTTCAACCCCTTTTTCTCGAAAACCTGACGTGATGGAAAATTTTTGAACTCGGATTCGTGCTTAGCACGAAAATTCTCTTCGGGATCACTAGGTCCCATCTTATTCGCAAAACCGATGTAGGGCAGTGTAATTAATATTGATTTATTATCTAATTTTATATTAAATTAATAAATTTAATGAAAATTTTTCAAACGAAATAGGCTGTTTTCAATGAAATTTTTAAAAAGGAAATACTAACTGATTTTATTATAAAAAACTTAACCTTTTTTTTTACTTTATATGTGTTATTAATTTTTAATTTAATCTTTTTTAAATATGGAGATTTAACATTATTTATTTATTTTTTTTTTTGGTATATATTTATTTAATTATTACATTGTGGCTTATTGTTTTGTTATTGATTTATAACATAAATTTTTCTATGAATTTTTATTTATTATATTTTAATAATAACACAATTTTTTTCGGTTCTCAGTAATTAATTTTTTAAGTCAAAGATATTTAGTAGTAATTTTATATAGTTGTAGCTAAATTTGTGCCAGCAGCCGCTGTTATTCAAATAAAATATTTTTGGTAAAAGTTAAATTTTCTATAAATAAAATATAAATAATTTTATTAGGTGAAATTTTAAAATTATTTATTTTTATTAAATTAATAATTAAAGCTTGTCAGTTTTATAAATAAACTAGGATTAGACATCATATATTTTTGAAATGTAAGTATTGAAACTAAGGTAGTAATAGTTGTGTTCTTGAAACTTAAAAAAATGACAGTATTTTAGTCTGTTCAGAGGAACCTGTCCTGTAATTGATAATCCACGATGTACCTAACTTGACTTTGATTTTCAGTTTATATACCGTTGTTATTAGAATATTTAAATAGAAAAATAATTTTTAAAAATTTTCATTTAAATTTATAGCAGATCAAGTTGTAGCTTATATTTAAGTAGTGATGATTTACAATAAAATTTTTAAATGGATTTAAATTGGAAATTTTTTTTTGCAAGTGGATTTGAAGTGAAATTTTAAAGATTATAAATTTGGTTTTAGCTCTAAAATATGTACATATCGCCCGTCGCCCTTACTAATCAGATAAGATAAGTCGTACCAAAGTAGATGTGCCAGAAGGTATTTCGTTTACATTCAAAAGATGTTTGTGCAAATCAATATAAATTCAATTTTAATATTTATTTATTAATTTTTTGAAGTGAAACTTCGTTACGCGCATCAGAGTATAATTTCAAGGCCGCCACACACCGCTTTGTGCGGTGCTTCGTAGTCTCCCCACTGTGTGGATACGTATTACAGAGTATACACAGACAATATACACTAATACGATGCCATATCCCAGCAAGAAGAGTGGGGGTCACATTACCAATCACGTAACCGCCACGTGTGACCGTTAAACGGTCACTAACCACACCTCTTTACAATCACGTTGTTAAGAGCGTTGGGAAAATCGTGCCAAAAACTTTGTGTACGTGTGATTTTCTATCCCTTTCATACATATGGATTCGTTTCAGTGCCAGTTTCATATAAACGTAGCGACGAACAAAATAATTTTTAGGCCAGCGCCGGCAGCATAGCGCGGTAGCCGAACGGTTAGCAATGTGGGCTTCCGATCCAAAATCCTTGGTTCGAATCACAAAAAAAAAATTTTTTTTATACATTTATTTTATTTTGTTTTATGATATGTTTATGAGGAGATTTTTTTCATGGCAGAAATACACTCGGTGTTTTGCCATTGCCTGCTGATGGGCGACCGCTATTAGAAAAATGTTTTTATTAATTTTGCTTTCACCGAGATTCGAACTGACGTTTTCTCTGTGAATTCTGAATAGTAGTCACGCACCAACCCATTCGGCTACGGCGTTTGTTTACTTCGAGTGATGCAAAAATGAGGAAAACTATATGAATAAAGTTTGCTTACTGCTTACACATTTGCCAAAGGTTGACAATTTGATTCTCGGCCTTTTTGACTTATTGCTTTGACAGCCACTTGCCGTTTTTTTTTGTTTCTTTTTTTTCTATTGATGCAAAAATGAGAAAAAATATATGAATAAAGTTTGCTTACTGCTTACACATTTTCCAAAGGTGACGGAGAATCAAAAAAAAGTCGATTGTGTTAGAGTTTCGGTCACGCCCCAGCAAAATCTGCGTGCATATGTGTTTGTAACATATAAAAAAGTGTAATTGTGTTAGAGTTTCGGTCACGCAGGTTTTGCTGGGATACTGCAGCCTACGGCCTATGTCATTTGGTGACATCCGTATACACGCGCTTGCGCGTGATATTACAGGGGCGAGGAGACGCAGACGCCTACACACGTCGAAACGACGCGGATTTGTGTAGTCCACGTGTTCATCAAAATTATTATTATTATTATTAAATATTATTTAATATTTAAATATATATTCAGTGAAAGTGAAGTTAAAATTTGCAAATTAATTTCCAATTAGAACAGGTATGTATTAAAACCTGTAAATTTTTATGATTATGCTATGACAAATTTAGTATCTACACGAAGGAACTAAATATCAGTACATATATTGTGATTATGAAAGATCTATCTAACACAGTTCACAGGTACTATTGAGGAAAAACTGCTGTGCCTTTCTAAACCCGATTTGACATCACTTATTTGAGTATGTGTAAGTATAATTATATAATAGTTATATTATTGTATTGGATGACCATAAAAAATATTGTTGATTTCCAATTCGGTATTACTATTTGTTATAGACTTCAATATGCCAAAAACGCCTGCTGAAGGTGCTCAAGAATACAGAGCTCGGAAAAAATTGTCGAAACAAGAAAAACCACCAGCGCAAAGAACAGCACGACGCAATCGACAATCTACGGCTCAACAGAAGGCTTTGAGAAATGCAGTCGCCACTATCAGAAACGAGTCATCATCGACGAATTTCTTTGGGCCAAGTGAATAACCCATACTCAATCCAGACATTCTACAATCCTGTACCAGCAAAGACGATGGTAACTTATTGCATCAATTTTATCACAAACGAGTGGCCAAGCTGAGCAGGCTCAAGTTCCTGTTGAAAATACTGAGGGAAGAATAATTGTCGTTCAAGCCGCCGAGCATCAGGCCAATTCATCGCAAAGTCCAATGAATACGACCTCAACTACATCCACAAAGACGAGGAAATCAGTCGCTCAGCGGTGGCGGGAATATAGACAGCGAAAAAAGATGCTGGAAGATGCCAATACTATTGTCGACCAAAGACCAGTTGTTTCTCCAGTTATTGTGAATGTTTCTTCGAATTTGAGTGATATACTATTTGGTTTTCCTGAGGTGTTATAATCTCAAACATTGGAAATAGAGTGTGATCCTCTCGCCATATCAGCCGTTAGACAAGAATTAACACCAGTGTTGCCAACGCCAATAAATCTGAGTCGCTAGGGCCAATATCAAAAGTCGCTAGAAAGTCGCTAACTCCATCAGGTTCGGATCCTAAATTTCATTCTGAGAGGTGCACAAGAGGCCATCTGCGGACTTAAAATTTTTAGGTGAAAAATAATTAAACCAGTAATACCAACTCTACTGAAATTTGAGATCAACGGAAGTAAGTTTCAATCTCCTGAAATACTGCTTTTTTCAGAGGTAAATCCATTATTTAAGCAACCTCGAGATAGATTTAAATATTTTATATTTACTTAAAATGAATTAAAAAGTAAGTAAGCTAGAGGATAGTAAACAATCAACTGAGCCTATATCAATTCAATTGTTTCACGTACAGAACATAATAAAATCCGGGGATTCCCCGACCGTATTGCTCTTATGTGATCAGTGGTAAAAATAATTTGGTTACTCATTACAATTGTGAGAAACAAGGTGTAATTGAATTGGAATATATTTTATTATTTCTTAATACAACGTATGATTTTTGTTAATTTCATAAAAAAATTTAAGGTAAAAATAAATTTAAAATTTCAATTATAGATCGATAATTTATCGACGATAACACACCAATAGATAGTGCCTTATTTTATCTATGGTCAATAAATTGTTACTCTAGAGTATGGAAGGTAAAGGGCATTCACGGGTAATCAAGTTGACAGAAAAGTATCAATTGCCTAAAACGGTTTTGATTTGCTCTCCAAAATTCGCCAGATAAGTCGCTTAATCATTTTTGTCGTCAAAACTTTTTTTTGTCGGCAAGACTCAAGCAAAAGTCGTCAATTCTAGCGACAAAGTCGCTAAATTGGCAACTCTGATCAACACTACCACATGTTCCCATTGATGTAAATGAACGAGACACATATAGTGCTTATCTTCAACATTATAAAGCTCACCAGAAATTTATGAATAAATTTACAAATAATCCATTTGGCTATGTTTGTGCAATTTGCGATAGATTACAGTTCAAAGCAGATTTAAAACAACCAGTAGAGGCACACCAGGAAATTTTACACACTATTTTGCCAAATATATCTATGGAGGATATTTTGGCTTGTAATGCGTGTTTCTCTTCTTTGAATAAGAAGATCATTCCAGCCAGGTCAGTATATAATGGACTTAAATTTCCTGACATTCCGAAGCATCTACCAGCGCTCGATATAATATCAGAGAGATTGATATCGACTCGAATTCCCTTTATGCAGATCAGGAAATTGCGTCATGTTAATGGTCAATATGAGATCTATGGACAAATTATAAATATCCCAGTTTGTGTGAATATATATATATATATAATTGGTGCGTACACCCTTTTTGGGTGTTTGGCCGAGCTCCACCTCCTATTTGTGGTGTGCGTCTTGATGTTGTTCCACGAATGGAGGGACCTACAGTTTTAAGCCGTTCCGAACG
>JAYXIM010052821.1:0-21086 GCA_037575425.1 Anastrepha fraterculus | reverse complement strand
TCGAGTAACACCATTTACTATAACATCGAGTGAGCTGGGTAGATCAGATCGACGTGCTGCAACACCATACCATTTGTTATATATGGCGATCAAAATTATGCGTCTTCGTGTGCGCTATTCCCTCACAGTGGCATTTAAACATATAGGCAAAGACATTGAAGTTACCTGGCAGCAAATTGAAGATGAAGGGTACATCAACAATTGTATTGAACAAAATCTCGCATTTCTACGATCTATTCCCATTTCCGCATGGTATTGGTCCAATCGAAAAAAAGATATTTTCGCAATGATCAGACAATTGAGAAAACCTACAATTTTTCTCACTATGAGCCCGAATGAAATTGGATGGACAGCTCTTGTTGTGGCTGGCAAATGTTCCGTCTGATGCGTTACGTAATAATAAAACGGAAGCAGGTGTATTAATTGATCAACTTATATCAGTTTCATCAAGTGAAGCACCAACAAACATAAAACTTCAAAAGCATAAGCACAAATTCACGTTTTACAAGAAAATCGTTTCCAACAGACCTCAACAATGTCGATTTGAAGCACCATTTATGCCATGTAGAAATACAAGTATTCTGACGCCGATGTTTAAAGAAGAACCTGGTTTTCAAGCATATTACAAACATTACCAAAGTATCCATGATAGTTTGGAGAACTATGAGTACATTAATATGGACCATAAAAATGGTCAACAATATACCTTCAGATGATTACTATCAAAACGTACTTCGTGCAGGAATCAAACGACCCACAGTCTTCATCAAACGCCAACCTCATGAAAAATGAAATAATCCATTTAATCCATTCTTGTTCCAGATTTGAAAATCGAATATGAATCGGTTATGTAGCTGAATATATGAATAAGACTAATAGAGGTGTGAGCAATCTACAACGTCTAATCATTCAAACTATGGACGAACGTAATATTGGCATCAACATGCTTAACACTGTTGAAACGACTAGTCAAGAGGCTGCCTGGTATCTTTTGCGAGAGCCAATGTCTAAAAGCTCCACTGCCGTAATTTATATACCAACAACATGGTCTATTGAACGACAAAGAGTACGGAAAACTAATCAACAATTAAACGAAATGGGTATTGAAGACGATTCCACAAACATCTGGAAAGAAAAGATGTTTGACATACATATATGAAAAGAGACATTCTTATTTAGAAGCTATTACCATGGCACAATTTGTTGCAAATTACACAATTCATCCAGATAGCACTATCAATAAGAGAAAAATTCATTGGATTTTCCGTTACAGAAACTATGACATGGCCAAAGATTTGCAAGAGTTTAAAATAGAGATAATTACGTTACATATTCCATTTCGTAATGAAGAAACTGAAGTGCTATCGGAGTTGAAATTCGTCCAGATCTACAATGGCAATGAAGATTTAATTCTTAATCGTCGCAAAGAATTTGAATCAAGTTTAGATATACAAAAAACAACGCAAATTTTCAATCTTTATGTCGTAAAGATGAGTTAGAAAACCCGACTGAGATGGAAGTTGCTGCGGATCGATGTCCTGATGATAATCCATTTCAACAGATATATAATGACCCACGTGCTGATATGAATGCAGACATATTCTGGCTACATTGAACAGACTTGGGCCAATCGCAAAGAAAAGAGAAAATCTGATGTCGACTCCTCAATTTTACGAATTAATGAGAATGGCCTATAAAAAACAAGGTGAATTATTACGACACGCCGTCTTCTGTCATTGAACAATTCTCCATTTCAAATATTTCTAGCCGGGTCGGCAAGATGTGGCAAAACTTTTGTAATAAAACTAATTATGGAAATATACAATCGCTACACAAATAACGATGGAATTTGCAATGCTTACATTACTTGTGCTTCCACTGGAAAAGTATCAGTAGCAATTGATGGCACTAAAGTACATACAGCTTTGAAAATTTCTTTCTCCAATCTTCATCATTTGCATACTGAAGACGTTTATCAATATCGAGCTTTATTCAAATACGTCAAAGTTTTAATCATTAATGAAGTCCGCATGATCAGTGCGGAATTACTGGGAAGTATTGATGCACGCCTGGAGCAAATAACTGGTAATTATAATACAAACTTTGGGGAATTGATAAGAGACTTACGACAATTGCCTCCAGCAAGAGCTACTCCGATTTATAAACAAGTAAAACAAAGAATCCACGTACCACTGTGGCAAGGACTTAAGTTTTACCAACTAGATGAAGTGATGAAACAAGCTCCAAGTCCGATTGACTTTTGCATCAGTGCTGACGAAAATTGGAAATGGTGAACAACTTGATGATAACGACATACATCTGATATAAGGAAGGTTTATCTCACAAGAAGAAGCAAATCGACGAGGTCCTCACGGAATCAGGTTATTCAATACCAACCGATCCGTCAATGAATATAATAACAGGATTTTAAATTCTGCTCAAGAAAAAATTGTTTCCACAGCAACAGACATTTATACGGAATGTCATACAAATGAACAACAGGCATTTGTCCGACAAATACTCCACAAAATGTCTCTCATGGACACAGCCGGATTGCCTTATCAGACTATTTTTGCCATTAATCTAACGTTTTAAAAATAATTGTATAAAATAATGTTTTAGTAGTTTTTAGTGAAAAAAAAACGTTAATAAGCCTCGGTCTCGGTAGTCTAACGTAAGTGCACTAGCTTGCCATCCCAGGGGTTGTGGGTGCGAATCCCACGTAAAGCACGGTCCTGGCACTTTTCTCAATTTACCCTGTTTCTAAAACAAAAAAAGAACTCATTCCTCAAACCCACAAACTTATCCTTTCCAGCCTTACTCCTGCACAATAGTCAGCGCATTATTTGCATTGTGGCTGCAAAAACAAAGAAAAACACACAGTGAAGTCCTCAAGCATCTGTATGATCCTTCTGCTAGAAAAATGTGACACACAGATGGTGCTCCAAGCAGTAACGAGGCGTTGTTCCTAAGTAACGACAGGTGGGCATTCCCACTATGTAGGACTGATAGCGGCAGGCTAATCACCTACCCTGTTAGAAATCAAATAGAAACCAACGCAAGACAAGTCTTGTCGAGGCCCTATGTTCCCGAGAGGAATGAAGGAAAAAAATGTTTTGTGAATAGTGAAATATATTGAAACATTTTTGATTAAAAAGAAAATTTTATTTATTGTACCTTGTGTATCAGGGTTGATCAAATTAATAGTTAATAATTATTTATTAGTCTCGATTTTATAAGAGTCAAATTATTAATTATTAAATTATAAATTAAAGTTAATGTGTTAAGACTATTTTAAATAAATTATTAAAAATGAAATGTTGTTAGTTTATAAAGTTTTTTTAGAAATAAATTTAGTTTAAAAATTTTTAATATATTTTTTAAATTCAAAAACTTATTAATTTGAATATTCCAAGGGATAACCTTTAAAATAAAATATTAAAGTTAGTAAATTTTTTTATTTATATAAAATTAGCTTACAACATAAATCTTATAAGCTATTTTAAGTTAGGAGCTATAGCAGCGAGGCCTTAAGCTCGATAATTTTATACCAGTAAATAATTCATTTAAAATGTATGCATAGAATTAGCAATCATTTGTAAATTTGTTATAAATTATTTTGTAATTTTTATTATTTAATTTTATTTTCATTGAACTTATACAATACATTTTTTTTATTAATTAAAAAAAATGTAATTATGATTAAATTAGTATATGTATATATATAAATATTGTTTTAAATATTTTATATTGGAAAGTTAATATAAAGAACTCGGCAAATTTCTACTTATAGGTACTCGCCTGTTTAACAAAAACATTTATTTTTGAATTATATTTAAAGTCTAGCTTGCCCTCTGAATAATTTTGAATGACCGCAGTATTTTGACTGTGCAAAGGTAGCATAATCATTAGTCTTTTAATTAAAGGCGAGTATGAACTGTTGGACGAAGCTTAAGCTGTTTCATATAAATTTATTATAGAATTTTATATTTTAGTTAAAAAGCCACAATTTGATTAAAAGACGAGAAGACCCTACAAATCTTTAAAATTAGTATTGACTAAATTTTTTAGATTAATTTTATTTTTTTAATATTAATTATTTTGTTGAGGTGATGTTAAAATTTAATGAACTTTTAATTTCTTTAATATTGCTAATTTATGAATCATTGATCCATTAATAATGATTATAAGATTAAGTTACTTTAAGGATAACAGCGAAAATTTTTTTAAAAGTTCATATCGACAAAAAAGCTTGCGACCCCGATGTTGGATCAAGGAATAATATTGGGTGTAGCTGTTCAATAATTAAGTCTGTTCGACTTTTAAATCCTTACGTGATCTGAGTTCAGACCGGCGTAAGCCTATTCCTTTATTTGTGAAGTTATTTTCTTTTAATTTAAGACTTTTTTTATGTTGTACTAGATTGGGGGTATATGCAGTTCCTTGTTAATCTTCTGATTCTAATAATGCTATATTGGTACGAGCTGTTGCTCCGACTATTTCCTATGAAGTTAGTATAGCTTTAATTTTATTATCTTTTGAATTTTTAATTGGAAGTTATAATATTTTAGATTTCTTTTATAATCAAAATTATATTTTTTTCAGTTATTTCAGTTATTTAAAATTGGTTTTTATTTCATTTGTTTTTATTTAAGTTCGTGGTACTTTACCACAATTTCGTTATGATAAATTAATATATTTAGCTTGAAAGTGTTTTTACCCGTTTTAAATTATTTATTATTTTTTATTGGGGCTTAGCTTTCATTTATTTATTATATATTGTTAATTGATTTTAGTAAGGTAGGTAGGTAGGATGGCAAGAGTACCCCAGGAACACTACAAGTAGCACTTACGTGCCGTTTTGATACCATAATGTGGACCACTACCTGTGAAAGGATTTAGGAAGGAGATAAAACCGTCTACAGCCATCCAGTGCTGTTGATGTAGCGGAGGAGAGAAAAGGGATCTAGGCTGGAGAAATTCATCAAGTCATCCCCAAAGCGCACGCTAAGGAATCTCAAGCGCCTAGCCGCCAGAGCCGGACATTTGCAGAGAAAGTGTTCCACAGTCTCTTTCTCTGCAAGATCCCCACAGCTTCTGCAATGGGGGTTGTACGGAATTCCAAGCTTCTCCGCATGAGTGCCGATCACCCAGTGACCAGTGATCACCGCAATGAGTTTGGAAATTGAATGGCGGGGGGTTCCCATCACCTTAAGCGTTCTGTTTCTATCGTATTGAGGCCATAGTGCTTTTGAAATAATACACGATGAGATAGACCTCCATCTGTCTGACGCTTTTTTTAGAAAGAAATTGTGTAATTTCCCTTTAACGACGGCCAAGGGGATACCGATGTCTGAGAAGAGGGCAGCTGGAACCGGTTCCGCGGCCCCCTTCCTGGCAAGCTCATCGGCAATTTCATTTCCCTCTATATTCCTGTGCCCAGGAACCCAGATGAAGGAAATGTTTCCTGCACGATCGAGACGTTTGAGTTCCTCTTTACAGGAGTTCACGAGAAGAGAGCTGCAATACGGCGACGACAGTGCCTTGATTGCAGCTTGGCTATCGGAAAAAATATTAATGTCTCCCTCCCAACAGCGATCCCGAAGCATTTTGCATGCCTGCAGGATCGCGAAGACCTCTGCTTGAAAGACGCTGCTTGTCTCCGGCAGTTTAAAGGAGACCGAAATGCTGGCTGATTTAGAGTAGACCCCCGCTCCCACTCCAGACTCCATTTTGGATCCGTCAGTGAAAACAGAGGCATCTATATCCGCACCGACTCTCCCCTCTTTCCAATCTTACCTGCTCGGAAAGATAGCCCTAGCACAACACTCAAAGCACAGTTTGCGGATGAAGAGGTCGGTGCGAATATCAGAGAAGGAAGGGGAGATCTGCTTCAAGATCCTACTATGTCCAACAGGAAGTTGTCTCCAAAGGCCAATCTCCTTCAGTCTAAAAGCACTCTGAGTAGCAAAGCATTTAACCTCCAGATCCACAGGAATTAAGTGGAGAATAACGTTGATCGTAGTGGCTCGAGACCCCATTTTTTGCCGAACATAGATTTACAGGCGTAGAAGGCTATATTGGCCTTCTTAACTCGATTTTCTAATTGTAGCTTCCAGTGGAGCTTGCGGTCAAGTATTACACCAAGATACTTGACTTCCGATGAAAGAGTAAGACACTGGTTGTTAAGTCTAGGAAGCTTAAAAGGTGGCGGCGTGTATTTTTTGGTGAATGGCATCAACTCCGTTTCGTCAGAGTTGACTCTGAGACCGCTACTGGCGGCCCATCTGCTGAGTGTAGCCAGTGCACCTTCCAAAATTTCAGCCATTACAGATGGGAAGGGACCTGAGACCATTAGGACCAAGCCATCGGCATATGCTACCACCTTAACCCCACCCTTGTTTAAGCGAGTTAAAGCTTCATCCACAGCTCCTAGCCAAAGGAGAGGCGAGAGGACGCCGCCCTGAGGTGTGATCCTATGTACAAATCTAGTGATTCTAGCCCCTCCTGCCACCGTAATTATATCCCTACCACCAAGCAGGGACGAGATCCAGAGGTAGATAAGTCTTTCGACCCCCAGCCAATTTAGAGCAGTGACAATTGACTCCGCCGTAATATTGTTAAAGGCGCCCTCTATGTCTATAAAAGCCACCAAAGAGAATTTTTTTCCCTCCAGAGAATTCTCTACAGTCCCTACTACCTCATGTAAGGCTGACTCGGTAGATTTCCCTTTCAGTTAAGCGTGTTGGGCTGGAGAAAGTCTGGTTTCACAGTGCTCTCGGATGTGATAGTCGATCACTCTTTCAAACACCTTGAGAATAAAAGATTGCCAGTTTATTCTGTTGACGGGCAGGACAGGTGTCAGGAACATCGCAGGTAACCCCTCCTGCCGGTTCGCGACTTCGTTACAGACTGGAGCAATAGAGTTTTCCGGAAAATCGGCATCAATAAGGATTTTTAAGGATACGCCTGCAGTACTCTTTCCAAGAGTTGCGCTTCACCTCTCTAATGGCTTTCTTATACTCTCTCAAAATTCCCCGATAATTCTGAAAGTTTCTTATTTGGTAACATTTGTTGAAGACTCTCCTAACCTTCTCTTTCAAGTCGGTCAGCGTCTTGCTCCACCAGGGAGAAAAGTCTTTCTTGCTAAGGAACACTGGACAGGCCACTTTGAAGGCAGTCTGATAGGACCCCTCTAAGTGTCTAACTTGCATGTCCAGTTGTTCCCTAGTGGTAGTCAAAAATTTACTCTTGTTCAGCTTCTTGCAGAAAACCCTGTGGAAAAGAGACCAGTCAGTTCGTTTAGGGTTCCTACGGGGTAGCAAGGTCTCCCGAACGAAATTGACTTCGAAGAGGATCGTCCTGTGATCCGAAAACGAGTTCCTCTGGGAGACCGTCCAATTTTCAACCCTAACAGCAGATGAGTTTGTCGAAAGAGAGATATCAAGAACTTCCTCCCAACCTCTTGATGTTTCCGATGCCGGGAAAACAAAAGTTGGGGAGTTGCCCTTGTTCCAGATAAGTAAATTACCGCTTAGTATAAAATCAAATAGAGACTCAACCCGTTCATTGATCTCGCTGCTGCCCCAAATGGTGTGTCTGGCATTCGCATCGCCTTACCAGAGGCCCCCAAGGAAACCTTTCAAGAGGCCGCCTTGATTACCTCACCAGAGGTCGTCTTGGTAGCCGACTGGAGTAGGCTTGGTCTGAGAAGCGGGGTGCTGTGTTTTGCACCCCTCGTACATGGCTCGACAATCGTTTCCTGGCTTGAGGCCAGTAGATCATCCTCGGAGAGCGTGCCAAGCACACTCTCCGTTAACTCCTTAACTTCTTCTTTAGTTTTGGATTCCATACGCTTTTTGGTCCCTCGAGTAGGCACGGAAGGGGTGGTCCGCCACGGCAGAGCCGACATGCCATGGTAAGGCACTTATTACAACCGACCTTACCTGGGCAGCGGAGGGGACCGTTAAAGACTGGTTAATTAGACACTACCAGCCATGCAGCTCTCGGCACGGGTACCTCGACACCTTAGCTTAAAGGTTATGCCGCCTTGTCACCGGTCGACAGAGCCTCGTTAGCAAAAACAGGGAGTACCAAGTCCAGGGCATCCGGTCCTGGACAGTGGGTAGAGGTTGCCATTTGGAGAGGAGTGGCTATATTGTTCGCATCACTTTCCCATCTAACCCCCCTGATTTTAGTAAAGTTAATATGCAATTTTTTTCCTATACTATGTTTTCAAAACGTATGCTTTTTCAAGTGTATTAACTAATTAATCAAATTATCTCCTTAGTGGATTAATAATATAGTATAAAAAATAAACGACTGTTAAAATGTGTCCAACTAATACATAAGGGTCCTCCAATACATTTTAATAGAATTACAGTAACTACTATAATTCAAAATAAAATTTTATTAATAAGATAAAATTGAGTTCCTCGAAAATTTCTTAGATGACAAAATGAATTGCTAGAACTGCAATTAATAATAATAATGCAATAACTCCTCCTTATTTATGAGAAATAGAACGTAGAATTGCATATGCCGGGATATCATTATCTGAATCTCCTAATAAATGTGGATTAATTAAAGTTAATATCAGCATAGGAGGATGGTTCCATGTGTAGAAGTCCACGCAAGTGGGGAAAGTTACTGATCGCCATTTACTTGGCAATGGCCAGGACGATCCTTCTGCATATGGTTCAAGCAGCTCACAACGACCGGGATTAGCCCACGTATCCTCTGGGTAGCTTGCGAACATCCGTTCGGGAATGAGCTAACGTGAGAAGGCGAAACATTCCAGGATAGCTGGTTGTGCGCTGGGTTTGGGACCCGCCACTTAAAAATCGTCCCCAATGAAAAATTTCAAAAAGCCTCGGATGAGACCTCCCTATACTGGTGACGACCCCTGCAAACGAACTAAGGATTATGATTTGAGGGCATGCACCTGGAATGTCCGGTCCCTTAATGGGGAAGGTGCCTCTGCCCGGCTGGTTGATGTCCTCGTGAGAGTAAAGGCTGACATCACTGCCATCCAAGAGATGCGATGGACGGGGCAAGGAAAGAAAACCATAGGACCTTGCGACGTCTACTACAGCTGCCATGTAAAGGAGCGCAAATTCGGTGTCGGATTTGTTGTGGGAGAGAGACTTCGTCGCCAAGTACTGTCGTTCACTCCGGTGGACGAGCGTCTCGCAACAATCCGCATCAAAGCCCGTTTTTTCAACATATCGCTAATTTGCGCCCACGCCCCGATGGAAGAGAAGGACGAAGCGGCCAAAGATTCCTTCTATGAGCGCCAGGAACGTTCCCATGAGCGCTGCCCGCGCCACGACATAAAAATCGTGCTTGGCGACTTCAACGCCAGGGTGGGCAAGGAGGGAATTTTTGGTCCCACAGTCGGAAAATTCAGCCTGCACAACGAAACATCCGGTAACGGACAGAGGCTGATCGACTTTGCCGGGGCCCGAAACATGGTTGTCTGCAGCACCAGATTCCAGCATAAGAAGATTCACCAAGCCACCTGGCTATCTCCTGATCGAAAAACACGAAACCAGATCGATCATGTTGTGATAGATGGAAGACACGCTTCTAGTGTATTAGATGTACGTACGATCCGAGGACCCAACATCGACTCGGATCACTACCATGTTGCAGCCAAACTGCGCACACGCCTCTGTGCAGCAAAAAACGTACATCTACCTATGCAAAGAATGTTCGACATCGAAAAGCTGCAATCACAACAGACAGCCAGAAGATTCGCCACTCGACTCTCACTCCTGCTCTCAGAGAGTACTGCCCAACAAACCGGCATGCATGAGCATTTCTCGTTCTCTACATACCACCCGCGAAGAAGAAATCGGATTCCGGCGAGCCAGAAAAAACAATTGGTACGACGAGGAATATCATGCTGCCGCAGAAAGAAAGGATGCCGCATATAGAGCCACGCTGCGATCGGGCGCAACGCGAGCTATGTGGGATCGCTACAGAGAGCTGAAAAAGGAAGAGAGACGTATTATCCGAAAGAAGAAACGAGAGGCCGAAATACGTGAGTGCGAAGAGCTTGAGATGCTGGCCAACAGGAACAACGCCCGAAAATTCTACCAGAAAGTTCGGCGGCTTACAGAAGGTTTTAAGACCGGGGCGTTTTCCTGTAAGAACAAAGACGGCGAACTGGTGACTGACGTACAGAGCAATCGTAAGTTATGGAGGGAACCCTTCTCGAACCTATTAAACAGTGACAGCTGCGCATGTCACCGAGAAAGTGAAGATCCCGATACCCCAATCGTTGACGACGGAATTGTCGTTCCGCTACCCGATCATGACGAGGTGAGAATAGCGATAACGCGGCTAAAGACCAACAAAGCCACGGGCGCCGACGGACTGCCGGCTGAGCTATTCAAACATGGCGGCGAGGAGCTGGTAAGGTGCATGCATCAGCTCCTATGCAAAATATGGTCGGATGAAAGCATGCCTACCGATTGGAATTTAAGTGTGCTCTGCCCAATCCATAAGAAGGGGGATCCTGCAATTTGTGCCAATTACCGCGGGATTAGTCTTCTAAATATCGCCTATAAGGTTCTAGCGAGCGTATTGTGTGAAAGGCTGAAGCCCACCGTCAACCAACTGATTGGACCTTATCAGTGTGGCTTCAGACCTGGAAAGTCTACCATCGACCAAATATTCACAATACGCCAAATCTTGGAAAAGACCCATGAAAGGAGAATCGACACACACCATCTTTTCGTCGACTTCAAAGCTGCATTCGACAGTACGGAAAGGAGTTACCTGTATGCCGCTATGTCTGAATTTGGTATCCCCGCAAAACTAATACGGCTATGTAAGATGACGTTGCTCAACACCAGCAGCGCCGTCAGAATTGGGAATGACCTCTCCGAGCCGTTTGATACCAAACGAGGTTTCAGACAGAGTGACTCGCTGTCGTGTGACTTCTTTAACCTGATGTTGGAGAGCATCGTACGAGCCGCAGAACTTAATAGCTCAGGCTCAGTTTTTTATAAGAGTGTACAATTGCTGGCGTATGCCGATGATATTGACATCATCGGCCTTAACAACCGCGCTGTTAGTTCTGCCTTCTCCAAATTGGATAAAGAGGCAAAGCGAATGGGTCTGGTGGTGAACGAGGACAAAACGAAGTACCTCCTGTCTTCAAACAAACAGTCGGCGCACTCGCGTATCGGCACCCACGTCACTGTAGACAGTTATAGTTTCGAGGTTGTAAAAGACTTCGTCTATTTAGGAACCAGCATTAACACCGATAACAATGTCAGCCTTGAAATCCAACGTAGAATCTCTCTTGCCAACAAGTGCTACTTTGGACTAAGTAGGCAACTGAGCAGTAAAGTCCTCTCTCGACGAACAAAACTAACACTCTACAAGACTCTGATCATGCCCGTCCTAACGTATGGCGCAGAAGCTTGGACGATGACAACATCCGATGAAGCGACGCTTGGAGTGTTCGAGAGAAAGATTCTGCGTAAGATTTTTGGACCTTTGCACGTTGGCAACGGCGAATATCGCAGACGATGAAACGATGAGCTGTATGAGCTTTACGACGACATAGACATAGCGCAGCGAATAAAGATCCAGCGACTACGTTGGCTGGGTCATGTCGTCCGAATGGATACAAACGCTCCGGCTTTGAAAGTATTTGATGCGGTACCAGCTGGTGGTAGCAGAGGAAGAGGGCGGCCTCCTCTGCGTTGGAAAGATCAGGTGGTGAAGGACTTGGCTTCACTTGGTGTGTCCAACTGGCGCCGGTTAGCACGAGAAAGAAACGACTGGCGCGCTTTGTTAAGCTCGGCCAAAATCGCGTAAGCGGTTATAGCGCCAATTAAGAAGAAGAAGAAGAATAATAGCAGTACATATGAACCATAATAAATTCCTAAGTAAGTGCAAATGAAGAAATGATTTTTTTTTTGGATTGTTAATATTAGTTGAGGATTTTTGTATATTTATTGAATGAGAAGTAGTTAGACTTAACTATAATTGTTTCAACTGTTATTTCATTGAATAAGATTATTATTTATATTTTTTGTTTATTAATGTCTTCTTTAGTTATTTATTATTGCAGGGAATATGTAGGTGAACATTTAAATATTAATCGTGTTATTATATCAGTTATTACATTTTTTTATATATAATATTATTAATTATTAGTCCTAATTTAATTTGAATTTTATTAGGATGAGATGGATTAGGATTAGTTTCTTATTGCTTAGTTATTTATTTTCAAAATGTAAAATCTTATAATGCTGGTATATTGACTGCTTTATCAAATCGAATTGGTGATGTTGCTTTTTTATTAGCTATTGCTTGAATGTTATATTACGGAAGTTGAAATTATATTTTTTATTTGGAGACAATAAAAAATAGAATTCAAATAGAAATTATTGGTGGATTAATTAAATTAGCTGCTATAACTAAAAGAGCACAAATTCCTTTTCATCTTGATTACCTGCTGCAATAGCAGCTCCTACTCTTGTTTCTGCATTAGTTCATTCTTCTACACTTCTTACTACTGGGATTTATTTATTAATTACTTTTAATACAATATTTTATTCCTGAATAGGTCAAGTATAGGGTTTTTTAATAGGTGCGCTTCAACTTTTTTCCGTTAGGGAGGGCGAACGACGCAATATTTTTTATTTTTCGCTTGTCATTTGTAAACTTCATTAGTATACATTACATCATGGAACGCTACACACTTGAGCAACGATTGCAAATCGTGCAAATTTTTTATGAAAATAATCGTTCTGTTGCTGCTCAGAGCCAATATTGAACGCGAAATTGCTGGAATTTCGGCCGATTTATGCAAAAGAGTGGTCGAAAATTTGGTTCAACGATTGGACTTCGTAAAACGTGCTCGCGGTGGTCATGCAAAAGAAATCGCACGGTTTGCTTTTTTGGTTTTAAATGGACGAAAATTGTACCTCAAATTTTTTTGTTGATTATAATAAAGTATAAAATTTGATGAATTTTCAGCCCAAAAAAAAAGAAATTCTTAGAGCGCTTTTTGTAAAAAGTGAAAAAAACGAAAGATAATGGAATAGTATAAAATAAGCAAGTAATTAACATGAAATAAAGTAAAAATGTGTTATTGTAGATATTTTTATTATGAATTTTTACATGAACATAAAATATATTTGATATTTTATTATTTTTTACGAACTTTTGATCATAACCAATTCAAATATGATGACAATTGTATTCACAAACAGCACGTTGCAAATGCTTAGAATAATTTGGATGACTTTTTAATACCTTATAATTGTTCCAACTTGCACTAAAGTCATGATGCAAAGATTCTACAGCTTTTTCACTGTAAAACCCTAATCCGCATTTGTTTTTCAAACAAAATTGTGGCACATGATGAAACAAAGCGTGAATTTTTGGAGTTACTGAAGTACCAAGATCCAGGAAGCTTTTCTGGAATTCGTCGATATCATTTTGATACGTGTCCTTTAATACTGAAGAAAAGCAACTGTCAACAACTTTCTTTAAATTTTCAAAAGCTTTTACAAATTTAAGGCACTCCAAATTACATATAGCTCTTAGTTTATCGACACTATCCAAAAGTTTTTTGCATTGATTACCTTCAAAGGCAGGAGAACCGTAAGTTAGCGACCTTTCAACGTGACAATTTTTGGCCCACAGTAAACTTACTTCTTCAAATTTTATCATCATGTCATTGAATATAGTGTTTACTGCTCCAATCATCAAATGCAACTCGGGAGGCGGAATAATGTCTAAAATTTCTTTTCGTGAATCAAGCGATGAAAAAACTGGAAGATTAACACAATTTTTGTAATTTTTGGCTTTTTTATAGTTTTTACCTTCGTGAATCCAGCATTCATAATTTCTTACACAGTTTCCAATACTTCTAGAGTTACCACAAAGATTTAATTTACCACTCTGAGCGTCGCACCATGTGCATGGATGTGTACTAGTATGAGTCATTAATCCAGTGATGATGTTTGCTAATTTAAGATCAGGTGCAACGGTGCCGAGAAGATCATTTATGTCCAAAGCTGACCAAATGAGTTTAACATTTGTAAAATTCTCTTGAACGTTAGGTGCAGCACATAGAAGTAAAACTTTTTTGACACCAGAAGATTTAAATTTTTTCGTAGAATTTTGAATTTTCATTGTTTTTGATTCTTCTTTAATCTGTAATGAGACACATATTTTTAAGAATCCACCTCCTCCATCGATGCCAAATTTAAAATGTAGTTCATCTGCGTTTTGCTCACGCTCTCCACATACGAAATTTATGAAACCTTTTGTATCTTTACAAATTATAACTCGCTCTGGTTCCTGAGTTACATTTTTAGCCTTCTCACGTATAAATGGAAAATCGCGTTCTTCAAAGAATGAATCTTCATTCATTTTTAATTAATGTATTAATTTTATTATTATGTTTAGTTTTAACTTTTGGTAGAATAAATTTATTTATGTTTTATTTATTTTTTGAAAGAAGACTGATTCCTACTTTATTTTGTGATTCTTTTCGACAATTTTGTTTCTCAAATGTGGTTCAATAATTCGATTACTGTTTGATCCTTTACGAACTGCTTTTGCTATCTTATAGATCGTATTATTGCTGCAATTTAAATCACTCTGTAATTTATATAGCTCATCATTAGAAATTTTTGAATTTTTTGTCATTTTTGGTTTAACATCCAAAATTAACGGCTTACCGCGAGTTTGTGACAATACAACCAGATTTTTATCTTGCTGGTATTTTTCTCATTTATAAAACTCTTCAGCAATGAACTAATTAACTGTTCTTTTTCTGTTACATTACAATTATTTTCAATTTTCTCTTTGACATTAGCGATTAAAATACTAGGAGTACACTTATGTCCTGATCGTAAATAACCTAGGCAGTTTTCACATTTTTTGTTATTATTTGTCGATTTTATTGTTTTTAGAGTATTATTTTTGTGAAAATTTGCGACAATTGTTGGCATTCTCACTAATTCACATAAACGACATTCGCATTTTTTTATGACAGAATTTCGAGTATTTCTTTGCAGCGGCATAAGTTCACAGTAATCAGGTAACTTCAATTTATATTTTTCTTCGTCACAGTTATTGTTAGATGAACGATACACTTTCAATTTGCAACTAGCACACACGACAGCTGGTAATCTCTCATCATTTGTATTGTAACCACTCAACAAATTTAAAATTTTTGTTTTTAGCACTCCTTTAACTTCAATAAGTACTTGAGCCTTTTTCAAACAAATTAAACATAATCTATAACGATTTTGTTCGTGAGTTCCAGCCTTCTTATACGATAACCGCGCCATTATAAAATAAAGAATGTCAACTTTTTTAACAAACGAAGAATATTGCAAAACTTAAAGGACATGTATTTTTCACCATAGCAAAAAACAAAATAAAATTTTACTGCTTAAAAGAATAAAATATCTTATGCAAGGAAGGTTCACTCAACAACATTAAAGATACCGACCGGGTGTCAACAGCGCATTGCACTGTTTTGCTTCCACGCGCATCACAATCATATGCAGAATTTTGAAAGTAAACAAAGAGCATGATGTCTTATATATAAACTTTTTAAATCTTTAGGATAAGAATAAGTTATTAGGAAAGTTATTAGGAATAAGTATTAAGTTCTAAATCATAAGCAAGATGTATAAAGTTTTGAAAGATGATCAGTTAAACAATCTTTTAATTATTGTTTTTCGTAGATATATATTTTCTTTTATTGTCAATATTTTCAATAGATATTAAAATATTATCAATTATTACATGAAAAAATATAGTCAATATTTTCACAATACAATATTTTTATTTTATGTAACGTTAATTATATGGATATTTTATATTATTCGATTTTTTCGTTTTTTTCACTTTTTTCAAAAAGCGCTCTAAGAATTTCTTTTTTTTTGGGCTGAAAATTCATCAAATTTCATACTTTATTATAATCAACAAAAAAATTTGAGGTACAATTTTCGTCCATTTAAAACCAAAAAAGCAAACCGTGATCGAATTTCATACTTAATTGTATATGTTCAAACTCGATAATAAAAAAAAAATTAGTTAAAAAAGTCAAATCGTTTGTGTTTTATTCAAAAAAGTTCACAAGTTGAAGCGCTCTTACTGAAAAACCCTATATTACTTTTATTATCTGGGTTGACTATATTTATAACTGGACTGGAAGTTAATTTTGAATTTGACTTAAGAAGGATTATTATAGGTAAAGCAAGTCAGTAAGAGTTTTATATATAGGATTTTATAAACTAGCATTTATTCATGTGTTGAAGGTTTTACTATTTATGTGTGCTGGAGCTATTATTCACAATATAAATAACTCTCGCGATATTCTTTTGACAGGAAGTTTAGGAATTTGTATACCTTTAACTTCTGGTTGGTTTAATGTTTCTAATTTTTTGCGGGATTTTATTCTAAGGATTTAATTTTAAAAATTGCTTCTTTAAGTTATAATAAGAGATTATTATATTAGATAACTTAGAAGGTTAATTTTTCGAACTCCTTATCTGATTTGTTTACCATTTTATTTAAAGTTATTAACTTTATTTCTTTGTATTACAGAAGGATTAATGGGTTATTTTATACTTTCCTTTTAAGATTCTTTTTCTTATTTTATTCAAGTAGCTTAAGGGGGGACCCTCATTTAGACGGTCGAAAAATGCATCATTTTTGGGAATTTTTTTCTCAGGTAAAATAACTTCAAACGTTTTGTAATTCATAAAGTACTTTAATAAATGTCTTGACTGTCTACAAAAATTTTTGGAGAAGAAAAAAACATTTTAAGTATGGAAATATACACCTCGTCCATGGCACCTCATTCTATCTGTGTACATTCTAGCGCTCTGAATTTTTTTCTGAAATAAAAAAACCAAATTTTTTTTAAAACTTTAGGATAATACCTTCGATGTGACATTTTGATTTAAAAAAAAATGTCGAAATTGATATTTTTTACCCAGTTTTATGTTAAAAGTGATTTTTCATGCATAAAAATTGACTTTAAATTACAAAAAAATATGAAAATCTTTTTTTTTAAAAAAACACTTAATGTCACATTGAAAACAATTTAATTATCTTTAAAATGAGCTATCGTAAAGCCTGATTGGTTCAATACAGCGTTCTCAATTGTGTACACAAAATCGAAAAATGATGTTTCGAGAAAAACGCGTTTAAAGTTTTGGATACAGGCGATCAGGCCACCCGTCGCGTCCTGTTAAAAATTTTGTCACTCCTTCAAAAATACAGATATCGACTTGAAATTTTGAAAGTATATTCTTAAATAGTTGTAGAATAGATTAAAATTATTTCCAAAAAATCGATTTTTTTGACCCGATAAATGAGGGTCCCCCCTTAAGTTATAGAGTATGGCACTGACGATGTTAGGGTAATTATGTAATTCTTGAATGTATGTAGTGAATAAATTTTAGTAATTTATAAGTTAATTGCTTAATTGATGAACTTAGGAAGAAATTAAATAATTTAAATTTAAGGTAGTAAAACAAAAATTATATACATATTAATTATTATTACTATGACTTAATTTATTAAATATTTAAATATAATGCATTTAATTTATTAGTAATTTATAAAAAAAATAAAAATTAATTTTACCATGAAAATGTAATGTTTCACAATGAAAATGTAATGTTTTTTTCCTTAACTATGTAAATAGAAGTGGCAATGGAATTGAACCATTAAAAGATAAAAGTTAGCAGCTTTTTCTTGAACATCTTATTTCCTTAATTGGAAATTTTTATTTTAGTTCTATCATTAACAGTACAATGCCTCTTTTTGGCCTCAATTAAATTAATAATTAAGAATTTATTAAATAAATAGATTTAACTAAATTTTTAGAATAAGGTAAGTAATTACCTAAAATTAGGTCGAAACTCGTTGCAATAAATCGCTTCATATTCACTTTTACTTTAAGTGTTTATTTTTTATTTTTATTTATTTATTTATTGTCTTTGAATGTATATATTCTTACAGACTATATTAAGCTAATGTACATAGTTTAGTAGTTACTAGAAAAAAACGATTTAAGATGGTTGACTAAGATGCCATACGGCCATGTAAAATCAGCACCAGAAGAATTGAAAAACATATTTAAATCTGCACATGCCCTAGCAATAGGAGCATTCACCCCATAGTTGGTTCTCGAGAAGCCAATTTAAAAGGTTTCGTACTGTCGGAGCCTCATATTAAATTGAATTTTACTTAAAAGTGAAGGACAATAAATAGATCCAGAAATGATACGATTAATAAATGAGCACGATGGAATAGATCGTCTGCTATCAAGTGGTTTTAAGTAAATCAATAAACATCGAGAGCGGTACGATGGTACAGGTTCAGAGAAGTTTAAACATCGGAGCGCAAAACGAAGAAAAACTTGCTGAACTTTCTCAATTCGATTAGATAGACCTATGTGTTTGGTACGGTCTCCAAATAACAGCGGCGCACTCTAATCTCGATCTAACAAATGGTAAATGCCGAACAATTTCGGCGTACGAATGCTAGCATTGCATATGATCGTCTTATGACGTGGTTAACATGACTTGTGAAATTCAGCTTCGAGTCGAAAATAACGCCAAAGTCTTTAATTTCTTCAACGGATTGCAAAGGTAAGAAACCAGTACTACATATACGAAGTATGCAAAGTATTGTTTGATTCAGCTTTTTTTACGTGAAAGCATTTGCTTATATTAAGTGACAAACGGTTTAAATAACATCAGTTCCGGACATTGTGTAAGTCGGTTTACAACTTTTCAGAGTCACTAACATTGTTAATCGCCGCTAATATTTTAAGATCATCAGCATACAACAAGTGCTCAGCAAAAGAAAAGCAAGAACCAATATGGTTAATCTATACTAATATTATAAAGAGGAAAACTTTGTTTGTTTGTTTGTTTGTTTGTTTGTTTGTTTGTTTGTTTGTTTGTAACGAATAGGCTCAAAAACTACTGGACCGATTTTAAAAATTCTTTCACCATTCGAAAACTACATTATCCAAGAGTAACATGGATTACATTTTATTTTGGAAAAAAATAGGGTTCCGTAAGATATTTGGATTTTTCGGACACAAACTGAAAAAAATCTTATATATAAAATAAAGTCAACTTTTTGTATGTGTTCGCTAACTGGCCGTGTCTGCACCGAATTAAACCAAACTTACACACAATGTTAAGAAGGTATTGAAGATGGTTTTCGTATAGTTTGGATACCTATTGGTGGATAGGGCTCGAGATATAGGTCAAAACGTGGACCCGGGTAACCTTCGGATGTGTATGTACAATATGGGTATCAAATAGGAGCTGTTGGTGAATGCCTTAGTTCAGAGTATTTTTCATGCCGCTCCGTGACTAGGGTCTCGAGATAGAGACCAAAACGTGGACCCTAGAATGTGTTTGTACAATATGGATATCAAATTGAAGCTGTTGCTGAATGCTTTAGTACAGAGTATTTTTCATGCCGCTCCGTGACTGGGGTCTCGAGTTTGAGACCAAAACGTGGACCCTAGAATGTGTTTGTACAATATGGATATCAAATTGAAGCTGTTGGTGAATGCTTTAGTACAGAGTATTTTTCATGCCGCTCCGTGACGGGGGTCTCGAGATATAGGTCAAAACGTGGACCCGGGTAACCTTTGGTTGTGTATGTACAATATGGGTATCAAATGGAAGCTGTTGATAAGTGCTTTAATACGGGGTAATTTTCATACCTATTGATGACTAGGGTCTGGAAATGTATGCCAAAACGTGGACCCGCCGTGTCTTTGCACCGAATTAAACCAAACTTACACACATTGTTAAGGAGGTATTGAAGATGGTTTCCGTATAGTTTGGATACCTATTGGTAGATAGGGTCTCGAGATATAGGTCAAAACGTGGACCCGGGTAACCTTCGGATGTGTATGTACAATATGGGTATCAAATGGAAGCTGTTGATAAGTGCTTTAATACGGGGTAATTTTCATACCTATTGATGACTAGGGTCTGGAAATGTATGCCAAAACGTGGACCCGCCGTGTCTTTGCACCGAATTAAACCAAACTTACACACATTGTTAAGGAGGTATTGAAGATGGTTTCCGTATAGTTTGGATACCTATTGGTAGATAGGGTCTCGAGATATAGGTCAAAACGTGGACCCGGGTAACCTTCGGATGTGTATGTACAATATGGGTATCAAATGGAAGCTGTTGGTGAATGCTGTAGTTGGAGTATTTCCATCCGCTCCGTGACTAGGGTCTCGAGATAGAGACCAAAACGTGGACCCTAGAATGTGTTTGTACAATATGGATATCAAATGAAAGCTGTTGATAAGTGCTATAATATGGGGTAATTTTCATACCTATTGATGACTAGGGTCTCGAAATATATGCCAAAACGTGGACCCGCCGTGTCTTTGCACCGAATTAAACCAAACTTATGCACATTGTTAAGTAAGTATTGAAAATGGGTTTTGTAAAGTTTGGTTGTAATTCGGAGCACTGGCAACGGGTACAGCGTTCTTTTGAACCAGCCATAATGTCGCTTACTTTTTTAACGCTTGGGGCGGAACTGAACTGTTAAATTGACAGTGTGAGTTACAATGTGTCAATAGTTCTTTTTGATTTGGATGCCATAAGGAAAAAACGTAAGTGCAACATGTAAAAATTGTTTGTGAATTTTTTTGGAGTGGATTTTGGAATAGTGAATAATTTTTTACGAAATTTGAGAATTTAATGTGAAATCCGAATGAAATTATGTGTTCGTGCTCCAATGCTTAATAAAACATATAAATTGAAACGAAAAATTCATGGATGATCAGGAAAAAAGACGATTGTTTATTCATATACGTTGATTTGAAATTTAAAAACAATCTTCTTTTTTCCTGATTTTCAATTTATATTTTATATTTACTCAAAAACAAATAGAAAAACAAAAAATATTGTTTATGCCAAAGCGCTTGAATAAAGAATAAAGAAATAAATAATATGAAAACCATATATTTTCTGTTCTAAACCATATCTATTCTATTTTAGTGTGCCCAGCGAAGGGGGCCGGGTTTGCT